>VXBT01013279.1:0-299094 GCA_013400235.1 Oriolus oriolus | reverse complement strand
CGAGGGGGCGCCCTGGAGGGGCTGCCCCGGGCCGGGGAGATGCCCCGCCGGGAAGCGGGGAGGGCTCCGCTGGGGCTGGCAGGTGATGCTTGTACTCAGAACGGCCCCTGCATGAACTCCTTCCCTCCCGCGGGGAGACGGGCGGCGGAGTCCATGCCCACACGGGGTAGTGACCGTCAGAGAGCTCAGGTGAACCTCGGGTCTCGAAAAGGACTGGGGAAAGAGGGGCGCTTCTGCTTAGCCTTTAGGTCTGGTGGTATGCTTTTCCTTACGAAATGGGTGAGCGGGGGTGAGAAACCCATCACTGTATTTCAGTCTCTTCTTTGAAAGTACAGTGCTGATTGACACAGAGAAAGTATATCCTGTTCTATTTGACTTTTTCAGAAAAGAAAGATGACCTAATGCTGTAAGGTGGACTAATAGGGAAACCCAAAGGGTTTGAAAGTTTGGGAAGGAGAGTGGAAGGGATTATGGGATGAACAAGGGAAAGAACATCTGAAGAGGGAAAAACCAGAAAGTTACTCATAAGAAGAGGGAGGGGCAGAGAATAAGGTTGCTAGTACACAGGTGGCAGTAGGCAGGTGACATGATTAAATTTATTGTCAGAGAAACCAAACAACATTTCATGCAAACCAGATGCCACTTTCCTTAGCAAAGGATAAGGCTTTATGAGTTGATATTGAGAAATATTGTTTGAGAAATTCTTGTGGGAATCTGTATGGTTTGTGCAAAAAGTAGAATGAAGGATTTGTGGGAAGGGCTGCACCTGGAGAAGGGCAGAAGGGGAAAATATGTATGAGACTGTAAAGTAGGGGTGCTCTGTGAACCTAGGAGACAATGGCCTCTGAACACCCATATCATGTCTGGGACAACCACTGGAAAGAGAAATCTGAGGGGACCAGTTCAGGACCGAGCTCTACATTTGTGAACATCATCTGACTGGGCCTATCCCCCTCTTCTTGACTGCCTCAGTATGATCTGACAGCTTTTTTTTTCCTGTAGCCACTAACTTGTGTTAGATGGCAGCCCCACTACTTGTGCAGCTCCAACAGTTGCACAGCCTACACAATTATCTCATGCCAGACTCTTATTAAAACTATTAAAAAGCCATAGAAAACGTAAGTGCCAAAGACAGAAACAGATGCGGAAAAAGGCAAAGGTTCAGCAAGACAAGACACATGAAGCAAAGTAAAAGAAACTGAAATTTGAGGGAAGTCTAATAAACTCATTACAGAAAAAGGAAGATGGAAAGAGAGAGACAGAAATATAGAACAATTTTTAAAACAGAATAGAAAGAAAAGATTAAGAGGTCATCAAGTAGAAGAGATGCAGGATAGAAATAAGAAATGGGGATTTTATGCATTCCTTATATCCAAAGAGAGGTGTGAGATCGAAATAGACTATTTAATTAGAAATCTTGAAAGCAATCACCTTCCACCTCCAGGTTATTGTCTTTTTTTTTGTTGTTGTTAAATTTTAAATATATCCCACATGTAGCTTTCAAGTAATTCTTAACTTACCTTGTCCATTTTCGCAATGTCCTTATTCTTTTTTTTAGCTCTTCCTCAAGGCTGTTCGCAGCAGGTATAGCTAAATATTAATGCCTACCACACATTTTAGAGCCAGTTGGGATTTCTTTGTTGATACCTATCAAGTGTATGACAAAGAATGCCCTAGAATATCACTAACAAATTTTCCTCTGTTCCCTGAACTTTTTAAATCAGTAGTAGGTAGTTAGTAGAGCAGGGATGCTCAAGGTTTCTAGGTCCACTTTGCAAAAAATTGATCCTTTTGTTTTTGTTCTTTCTGTAGCCCTGGATGTCAATAGTGATCATGAAAGAAACTTGTTGAAAGAAACTGAAAACAAAATAAAAAACAAATTAAAGAATCCCTCTATTTGCTCGGGGACAGTCTGTCAATGCTTTCTTTGTACATTTAGAACAGTTGATTCTTATCTTTCCCCTTAAAATAAGTATGCAGTGAGGCTGCTTTTCCAGGCGCTATTTATCTTCGTGCATTATGTACTTCAGCAATGAATTGGTCTAACATTTAATTTATTTTCACTGAGGAAAATGCATTTTTTTTATGGTCCTATTAGTTAAAACTACCATCACGAACTCTCCATGTCTCCAATAGGAACGGTTCTATTAATTATAAATGCGGGCTATACTTTAGATATGCAGAGTTCAAGCTTCTCAAAATCCTTGTGGGAAAAATATATGCTTGCTTGTGCTTTAAGCAGCCAGTTTACTGTTGCATTATTTTATTCTGCTAAATAAGATTTGTTGTTTTCAAGCTTTCAAAAATTTTCTGTGGGTAGTGTTGAATATTAAAATATTCTCTTCTGAGTGAATTCAAACAACTCACCTTGATTTATAAAAGGTTCCGGTTCAACAAAATTCTCAAGCATATACCGTTGACTTCAAACTTTGATAAAATATTCCCTGATTGTTATAAATGTTTTAATTCGCTATGGTTTTAATTACCATCTTTTTAGTCTTTCCATATCATTACTGCTAGACTTACCTGCTTATTATACAAAGATAAACAAATGGCTATGACCCATCTTTACAAGATCTTTATGGTATCTCTTGATCCTTCTGGCAGTTACAGTAGATCAAAAGGTGAGACTTGTTTGAACACCCATTTTAAAACCAGAATCCACAGAGCTTCTGTCTCAAATGTTGATGTTGTTTATATATGCCTCATATATACCTGGATAAAAACATCAAATAATATTGCTCATCATTCAAAACGTGATAGCTGGCATGTGTGTACCATATGCGTACAGAACTGAGCTGCATCATGTACTTTCAGTAGTTCTGGAGGTTAATTGAAGTACATTCTTCACAAATGGAAAACATTAATATGTTGAAATAAAGTTTTCACCAAAATATTCTAACGTCAATCTCTAATTCTCCTTATAACCAGCAGTCTGGATAGATACCGTATCTCTGGTCCAACCATGATTTAGGTATGAAAGTAAAACACTTGTATGTATAAGCTTGAGAGATGTTCACCAGGAGTAGCCGGTGAAGCAAAAGTTCCTTGAGGTTACTGGAAGAAGGTGTTCCTAATGAGGATCATAACAGTATATTATTTTTGTCTTTTGTTCCGAAAATGGGGACACTTGAAAAACTTTGTATATTTGGACAGCAAGAAATAAGATAGGTCAATATTATAGACTACTTCAGTTTATTAACACCCAATTTATACGATTGAATGCAAGATAATGCAGCTACTCAAAATTATTCACACAGAAGAACCAAAGTGCACGTATGGATTGAAAGATTAATTAATGTGCTTTTTGGTGTGATAGTGTTATTCCGGAATATTAAGACAAACTAATCATAGTTGTAGTCATGAGAAGTTATTGTTATCATTTTTGTGTGCCCAATCATAAACACGCTATGGTTCAGTATGTTTAATCATTCTATAAAAAGGCAGCTGACAAATTTGAAGGGTTTCTGAAAAAAACTACAAGAATGTTAGTTTGTAATATTTTTAATATAAGATTAAAGTTCACCTTTTAAAAAACTGAAAGGTATTTAGACACCTGCATGAAGTAAAAGCAATTGTGAAGTGAAGGTAAACATTTTAAAGTTTAAAATAAGTAGAGGTAGTAAATTGGCAAGACTGGAACCTGATAAAAGATTAATTCAGAATAGAAGAACAATAATCCTACTTTGAAGTAATTAAATGATTGAGATATCTAAAGAGGGAGCAGAATTAATCACCTTTAAAGTCTTTAGATCTAGGTCTGTTGTATGCTCTGGGTTTGGTCCAGAAGCCACTGGGTAAAATCTGATGATCCCTGAGATTCAGTTCAAGTCAGTGATGGCTCCAATGTTAAAAGATGTGAATCTATAAACCCAAAATGTCTTATGACGATATATTCAGCTACAAAGTAAGAGTTATTTACTTTCTTACAAGCACTAGATTGGCTTCCAAACTGACAGTTGGACACCAAGTGTATGATAATGGTAAGGAATAAAGACCTCATGTGTGTAGTCCTTACCACACTTGTATTGCCAGTTCAAACATTCCAGTACTTTAAGAGGGTGTTGTGATGGGATATGACATCACTGTAGTTTTAGATACTGGTTTTACTGAGACATGTTTGATTATGTTAATTAGTCTGGCTTTCTCAGTACACAGGATTCCCTGGGATGTAATTCATTCAAGTGTGAAACCCCAGAGGCTTTGACCTATTACTAAACACAAAACTACAAGTAGAATAAATGTTTTTCGATAAACACAGTCCTAAAATTGAAAGGCAAATTTTAAAACATGAGAGTAACTTCACTAAAAAGAAAAATGTAGTTGTTCAATATACCTCAACAAACAAGAAAAGGCTTAGAAATGTATTTCAGTCTCTGAAAACAAAGTGGGATCTGTATGAAATCATTTTCCGGTCAGTTTTGTCTGTAAAAAATATAGGTGCTCACCACAAGGCTGAAACATAGCAAAAGCAAGTCTTGCGATAACTAAAATAAATAGACGTTTTAGTTCGGTTTCCTGAACTGTTGGCCTTTGCATTTAATTTTGGGTTGCACACAAAGAAATTGTTTCTAATTCATGGTTAATTAAATTTTCAGTCTTTCAACAAACTGAAACACCAGATTGCATGCATTTTTCTTCAGATATTTTTTCTTCTCAAACACATTCTATCTTATGCCTCAATTCTCATAAGTCAGGTGGAGTTACCAAGTTCCAGTGGCAAATGTTTTATCTGTCATGATCTGTAGATCTGTGCTAATCTATATGAGACACATATCTCTGGGGACCTGGCTTATAGAAGTAACAGAAATTAAAATGCAGATAAATGGTCTATATTTTACTCTAAGTGTAAGATATCATTCAATGTTAGAAAGAGTTATTTCAGTGTATTATGAAAATGTTATTTCAGGGTAATCATATATCACATGAAAAAAACCCCACAGTCTGGTAAATAACAGGTATATACATAAAAATACCACCAAGTTCTCTGATATCTAAATATAAAATTATTGTTAAATATTAGCCATTATGGTTAGAAAAAGTGTCTGTGTGTATTCACTTCATAGGAAGACAACTAAGCAAGGATATAAGAACAGTAAAAATTTGTACTACAAAAGTAGTCATCACTGAAAGGAAATTTTGAGCTGTACCTGATCCGTTCACTGTAGTGTCTTGACTGCCTTGGAGCAAGTTCTGATCTTCTCTTTATGTGCTTATGATTTCTGTTGGAAAATAAGAGTCAGTGGGAACTTAGTATTTTCTCTCTGTTTTACAAAAAAGGATCAGAATGAACAGTAGTCTATAAAGAGGGTAGAAAGCCCATGAACCATTGTGTGCACAGTTCAACCAAAAGCAGAAAGATTTGCAAGTTAATTTCATATTTTGTTATTAGCTCCATTTATTAATCAAGGGTTCAATCCGTTTAACTCTGCTTAGCTCAAAACAAGTGAAGTGTTCTGCTGGAGTCAGAGGCCCTGCAAGTGTTTCGCTGGCTCAAGCCTCAAGGGAGACCATTCCTGCTAGTTAGTGAGTTCTCCTTTTTCTCCTTTTTCTTTTTTTAAATATAATTACTCCATGTAATCATATCAGAACAATTCTTAAATATCCAGAGTACCCTGCCATTTTCCCAGAGTGAAACTTTCAGTTTCTTCTGTTTGCTTGAGTGGTTTTTTTTTAATTTACCCATGGGATAGTTCTGCATGCAAAGAAATAACAGAGAAGCAAATTGTACCTGTGCAAATTAACTCACATGTATTTTGATGCTATAAATATGATTGCTTGCATGTGTAAAACATAGTATGGGTTAAGACCATTTTTTTATATAGTTGAAAATCCATGGGACTTGTGATGAGCAGAATTATTATAAGGACACCTCAATGCTTTATATTTTAGGCTGGGTTTTTTTTGTGCTTTAAGAAGGGGTTTAGATATGATATTTTTGAAATCTGTTGGAGCTGGACTACCTTTGTTTCTACTGGAGTATTTTACATTAAAATGTAAAAAAACCACCAAAACCCCAAGCCAAACTACTTTCTAAAAGCACTTCTCAGTGGCCATGAACAGATGCAGCAAAGTCATAGTGACAGCAGGTGGACATAAAAAGAAAGGAATTAAAGCTGGACACCCAGATTTTCTTATCCTGCCATACTTACAGCATTTTTCTTGCTCATCTTGAGAGTATACAGATTTTGCAGTGTCTCCTGGGAGTTAAGAAACACAAGTATGAATTTAGGGAGAGAGTAAATACTAAAGAGGTAGAACAGCAGAAAATCTCCCACTGATGGTTCTCTCTCTCTTGCTGCGGTTTGTGCTCAGCTCTGTTTCTACTGACTGTACACAATAAATGTATCATAAGGATAAAGAAAGGACATAAATCTAGTAAGGATATTATGAGCTGCACAAATGTTCAATAACCATTTGGATTCCGCTATAACTTAAATAGGTGGGCTAATAATAAAGGGGATCCTTTATTATGATCTGTAAAGTGATTCCAAAATGTAAGACCTGGGCTAGCTTAGCTTGGTAGCTGGCTGTTTCTTTATAAACATTTATACTCAAAACTGGTTCTCAGAGTTCTGAAGGAAAACCAAACTATTTTTACCCACTTTTTCCTCAGTAGATTTTCTTAAACACATTTTTACATCCATTGACCTGTTTGAGCTAATTAATTTACTGTAAAATGTATGATTTTTGTGGTAATCAGTTACATTACATCGGTAAAGTATGCATTACCTTTTATGTGGAATGAGTGATTGGTAACATATTTTGTCTTGTTTATAAGGGCTTGGATGACTGGATCATTTGCATTTAGGTGTAATAATGACTACTAGTAGGAAAAAGGCAGAGATGGTTATTGGACTTCAATTTCGTAACTGAAATTCAACTGTGCAACTGAAGCTGTGGACTGTATAGAGATGTACTGTAATTTTTTGCCTAACAGTAGCTTGGCAGTGGGAGAAGATGGTTTCAAATTTTGACCTCTGGGGCTTTTTTTTGAGGGTGAGCTCCACTCACTGTCCAGCTTCTATTTGTTTGTGGCAAATTGCTTTTTATTAAGGAGGGGGTCTAGGAAAGCTTTGAGAGGTGCAGTTCTAAACAGTTACTCCTGTTTTGTTGATTCACTTAATGCAACTATTTGGCCATTCTTTTAATGAGTTTTTTTCTTAACCTCATTGTTCTGGAAAGGAGGAAGGAGTAAGTCGTACATGTGTTCATCACTTAAAGGGATATAATTTGAAAATATCATGTAAGTCTTGAAAGCATAAACTTTCAGTAATGATAATGCTGTGCCAGGGACTTTGCGCCCAGAGAGTTCTTCAATATTAGAAAATGGGAAAAAGTGAAATTCACCGACGTTTCAAGGTAACCTGTTCAACTTATGTTTTAGGACAAGTTTGTCTGCCTTTTGAGGCTCACTTGTCTAGGAGTGGCATATGCAGCCTGCAGGTCTGTTCCTCAGCATGTGTGCTTTAAAGAGGAATGCATATAGGACATTGTTTTGAGAATATTATACACTAGATTGCACCAGACAGTGTGGGCAGCAGGACCAGGGCAGGGATTGTCCCCCTGCACTCGGCTCTGGTGAGGCCACACCTTGAATCCTGTGTTCAGTTCTGAGCCCCTCATGACAAGAAAGACATTGAGGGGCCGGAGTGTGTCCACAAAAGGGCAGCAAAGATGGTGAAGGTCTGGAGCACAGATCTGATGAGGAGTGGCTGAGGGAGCTGGGGGTGTTTAGTCTGGGGAAAAGGAGATTCAGGGGAACCAGAAGGTTCTATATATATCCCACCAGTGGCAAGGTGAAAGTCAGTCTCTTCACCCAAGTAACAAGTGATAGAACAAAAGAAAATGGCTTCAAATTGCATTAGGGGAGTTTTAGACAGATATTGGGAAAAAAATTCATCTCTGGAAGGGGTGTCAAGCATTGGAACAGGATGCTCAGGGAAGTGATGGAGACATCACCCCTGGAGGTATTTAAAAGTTGTGTAGGTGTGGTGGTGTTAAGTACTGGCTTATGGACAGATTCTTAAAGGTGATGATGCTGTGACTCTAAATGATGTTATGAAATACTTAGAGTTTCAACTTGCTTGAGCATGTATTTTATAATAACTTATGAAAAAAAAGTGGGATTTAAGTTAAATTTGGTGCCCAAGTGATCATTTGCACGTACTTATTGAATTCGAAATCCTCTTATCTGCTGACAAGAAACTGTATAGCTGGGTATGACTGGAAGTCGACAGCTCTCTTCGTAGAGCAGTGAAGATGATTGTCCTGACCTGCTCTGTGAATCTGATATCTGTGCAGTGCTGCCTTCAAGTATCCATATCCAGTAATTCCTCTCTGGCTTCATCAGATATACACTTCATTGTAATCCTTTAAGTGGAAGGGCAGAGGGAAGCTATTGGACTGGTGCATTTAGCACATTATTGTTGAGTCTTGCAGAGAACAGCTTGCGTTTTCTGAAGGTGGATTTTTTTTTTAAAGACAGAATATGTTAGCGCCACAGTGAAGAAGTTATTTCAGTAGTAGCTCTCTATCAGATATTGATTGCGAAGTAGCTCTTATTAAATATACGTTGTTTCATCTGTTAAAATGTGACTTCATACATATTCTTTCTGGTAGGAGTTTTGTTATAGATTAGTCTGTTAACAAACAAGACTATTAAGGATATTTTTTTGCTTTTTATTTGTCTCAAAAAATCACAGATTTAAAGGTTAACTGCTGCTTCTATAACTTGTACATGCTGGAATATAAAGTGTTAGAGAAACTGTTTTTCTTCTCCAAATGCTCTGTAATCAAAGGCTTTTACCTCAAAGCTACTCAGTGAATTTCCAGTGTATTCTTGATTGTTAAAAATAGATGCTAATCTATATCTAGTAAATTTTGTTTTAAAGTTTCTGTTCAACAGTCAGTATTTCCTACATGTGTGTACTGATCATGCATGTGATGCATCTCACCTTTAAAGCATCTATAACAAACTGAATCTCATCGAACTGACTTGTAGCATTATTTAAGTGAACAATAAAGGTCCGAAACAGCAAGCTTACTTTCATTTTGGCTTATCTTTGCCTGCTTTCTGGTCCAGTATAGCAATTATTTTGTTCCTGGATGATCCAATTACAGAAATTCTGAACTCTCTGCTCCTAGATGCTTCAACAGCAGGAGGTTACAGTGACGACCAGACACTTAAAGGCTGCTGGAGTGACTATCCTGCTCTGGATGTTGTCAAGTTGTAGCTGGGGGACAGATGTGACAGACAGCATGTATTACCTAGCTGTAGATAGTGTTTTGTTTCTTTTCTGTTTTATTAACTGTTGCATGGCCTGACTCAGATGTGTATTTGTGACTTGAGTGCACATGCATAAATACACTACAGCATATGCTTAAATATGACACAGCATTAAGTGCTGTCCGAAACATGGTTCAAAAGAAATATTAAGGGCTCATCTTGAACTAATGATTGAAAATGTTTATACATTAATTATACCTTAATTTCAAGTATTTATTTTTTATTGTCTCTGTTATGTATCTAGTGGAGACAACGTCAAAATTTTTAAGTCCCTTTTGACATAACTACAACATAAAGACACTTCAGAAGTATAAAGTGATAATGAATCATAAAAATATTCTATTTTAGTGACATATATGTTTCACATATTAAGTGTAACATCCTTGGCTGCATTTTTAGTTCAATATAACATGAATTTTACTTTAGTTGTAGATATAAAGCTGATATGGAACTTAAGGATTTATTTCATTTATTAATAAAGAAAGCATATGAACTAAGATAAAGAATTTCAGAAAAGAGCAGGCACTGCATGCAAAATTTACAGAAGTGCATTTCTTTCTTCACTTGTAGTAAACTCATTAAACAATATAAAATTGCAGCAGAATTGAGATTTTTATTTCACGGCTTTACTTAAACGAATGTTTTCCTAATGTGAAGAAAGACAGTGCCCTCAGACAGGTTTTACATTAGTAGATAAAACTATTTTGGGGACTTCACGTAACCACTTGAAGAGGATAGCTGCTGGGAAATGGAAGAGGTACTATACTCAGAGACTCCCACTCACTTAGGTCATGCATGTGTTTGGGTACTTAGGAAATATCTGCTTTGCCCTTAAGCAGGTGCTTGCAAAGCACAGGCACATGAAGGCCCCTGTGGTCCTGCCCCATGGAGAAGAAAATGTGTCCTGCTCTATAAGCAAACAGGTGTTTTTTCTTTCAGAGTGGTATTTCAGAGGATGTTTTTGCATGGCACAGTTACAACAGTGAGACTCCACAGGCTACATTTTACTGTAGCTTTAATGATTTAGCTAATGAATTGGAAGCTAACAGTTTCTAAGTAAATTTGCGGATGACAATATCCTTGAGGATGCTTTGAGACATGAAGATAAGGGGGTCAAAGGAAATGGAAATCTGTGGCTTTACATGCTCATGTTGCAGTACCTGTAGTGTCAAAAAGCCTAGTTACTTCAGAGGGAAAAAGCTTTCTACATCTACAACAGAGAAGAAGTGAAGGGGAGTTCTGTGTGTGTTGGTGGGAAGGCAAGTTCCCATGCATTTCATAGTTTTGGCCTTATTGAAGACGGGCAATCATAGAATTGTAGAATATTCTGTGTTGGAAGTGACCCATCAGGATCATTGAGTCCAACTCCTGTCCCTGCAAAGGACACCCCAAGAGTCACACCCTGTGCCTGAGAGCATTGTCCAAACGTTTCTTGAACTTTGTCAGGTTTGGTGCTGTGACCACTCCCCTGGGGACCCTGTTCCAGTGCTCAACCACCCTCTGGGTGAAGAACCCTTTCCTAATATCCAACCTAAACCTTCTCTGACAGGACTTCAGGACATTTCCTTGCATCCTGTCACTGGTCATGAAAGTGAAGAGACCGGTGCCTACCCTTCTATTTTCCCTGCAAAAGACTGCAATGAGGTCTCCCCTCAGTCTCCTCCTCTCCAGGTTGAAAAGAGTCCAACCTAAACCTTCTCTGACAGGACTTCAGGACATTTCCTTGCATCCTGTCACTGGTCATGAAAGTGAAGAGACCGGTGCCTACCCTTCTGTTTTCCCTGCAAAAGACTGCAATGAGGTCTCCCCTCAGTCTCCTCCTCTCCAGGTTGAAAAGAGCAAGTGACCTCAGCTGCTTCTCATATGGCATCCTCTCTTCCTTCACCATCCTTGTTGCCCTCATTTGGATGCTCTCTAATAGCTTAATATCTTTCCTGTAACTATTGTGCCCAAAACTGCCCCCAGCACTCGAGGTGAGGCTGCCCCAGTGCAGACCAGAGCAGGACAATCTCCTCCCTTGCCCAGCTGGTGATGCTGTGCCTGATGCTCCTCAGGACATGGCTGGCCCTCCTGGCTGCCAGGGCACTGCTGTCTCAAGTTCAACTTTCTGTCAGCCAAGACCCCCAGGTCCCTTTCCATGGCACTGCTTTCCAGCATCTCATTCCCCAGTCCCGTCTGCGCATCCATGGCTGCCCCACCCCAGGTGCACAATCTGGCACTTGCCCTTGTTAAACTTCATATGGTTGGTGTTTCCCTGCTCTCTGATTTGTTGAAGTCTCTCTGCAGGGCCTCTCTGCCTTCAAAGGAGTTGACAACTCCTCCCAGTTTAGTATCATCAGCAAACTTCCTTAGTCCTTCCAGTCCTGCATCCAAGTCATTAATGAAGAAGGGGTTTTGCTGAATTAAGTAGTTTCTTTCATTGGGAAATATCTCCTTATATGTTAACTGCAACCTTACCTGGAGTATCAAGTTTCTTCATTCTGAATGATGTTTCTTGTATATTTCTGCACCTTAGTTTTTTCCTGAGGAGAGGCAGCATTGGAAGCAAGTCTATTTCAGTCATAGATGTAGACAAGAAAATTCAGATTCAACTGAAATCACAAAACTGTGTTGAAAGTGGCATGTACTATTAGTATGAATTTAATACTGAAGTTTCAGTTTGAACCCTGAACAACTCCAGAGATACTAGAAGAATTAACGAGGTCAATTTATCATCACTGTTTCAATTGTATATAAATGGTATTTTTTAATTCTTAATTCTCATTAAGAGTGCTTCTTTTTGAAATTGTCATCAAACTATGTGTTGGGTTTTTTTAAAGAAATGGTCCTGTATGTCAGCTAAGGAGATGAAAGACACAGATGAAAAATATGCCAGTTGTATTGAGTGTGGGATTTTGAAACAGATGAGGCCCTGGTGGATTAAATTCAAATTCATTCATATTTCCTGATAGGGAGCTGTGGTCTATATGCAGAAATGATGTTGAAGAGTGATTCATCCTTTCAATCTGGAGACATAAATGTGCAGAACTCAGTCTCTGGCTGATGAGTAATCCTATAGTGGATTTTTGTGACCTCTTCCTTGGAATAAAAGAAGTTGGATGAAAAAGTGCAATACAAATGTAAATAGCCTTGCATTACAGATGTAGCTGTCAGTTCAGCAATTAGGATATCTAACAATATGAGGCCCATTACCAAGGGAGTAGGAATGCAGTAACTGCAGAAAGCAAATTAAGCTGCTGTGCATTTTCTGGGCCTCAGTAGGGTTAGGATGCAGTCTTCAGGAGTACAGAGAGAAAGTGATGCTGTCAACAGTTCTGTTCTTGTCTCTGTGGCACTGCTTCATACCACTGTTAGGAAAATAGAACTGTGTTTTTAATTCTCTGACAAACTCCAAATGTTTGGAGACTGCAATGTTGTCTAATCTTGAGAATGTGTACAGTTATTTTCAAAATCTGTTCTATAGTATTGCTATTTCTTTTTTCTTTCCGAACTCTAAAATGGGAGTAAAAGTTCTTTCTTATCTGCTTCTTAGCATAGCTGAATGTGGATGTGAGATCCATCCAGCTCGTTGAGTACCACGCCAATGATGGATATAAAGAAGAAATCTCAGGTGTGAGGCATTACTAATATATAGGATTTTAAAGCAGAGCTTATCTGCTGGAAATGTTATTATTTTTTTCATGAATATCGAGGTACTTCTTCTAGAGGAAGATCCAAAATATTTTTGCTGTATAAAAACCTCTTCACAAAAAAATCTCATTCATTGAAAGCTTTTAAGACATCCTTGTCAGCAGATAAGGCAACAAAACAAAACCCATTTAGGAAAAAGATGACTTCTGCCTCCACTTAGTTCAAACAGGATTCAGCAGCAATAGTAACAGACAAATTTTGACATAGTTCAGAAGCTCTGATTGCACTAAAAAAACAAAGATATGTCCTGCATTCATAAAAAAGTGGGAATAAAAAATCTGTATAAAGCAAATCCAAGCTAATTCATATTGATTCTTGAAAGCATCTCAATTTTCTACTTCCTGAGGCAATAGTAATTGTTTACTTGCTTTACAGTCTGTTTCAGTATCTCACAAAGATTAGCAGTGACTGGAGTAAACTCTGATGTCAGTGAAAAATAAGATAAAACATTGTATTTCAAATATCTGAGCTGTGTTTATCAAAAATCCAGACTTCAACTATGGTGTTTATTTTTCTTTCAATATTAAAAGGAGACAGACTATGTTTATTATAATGATATAGTCCATGCAGGGTCAGGAGGCTTAAAATATATTTAGACTTATCTTGGCAGTTATGTTTTGCTGTTATGTTTCATTTAAATGATTGTATTTAAAACTGGGATTAAGGAGTGTGCTTTGAAAAAAACTTCAATTCAATATAACCAGCATGACCCTTCTTTCACAGTGCTCTTTCTTAAAGGTAGTATATTATGGACTATTATTTCAGAAAAATGTTTTCTCGTTATTATGCATGCCTTGATACCTGTGGGAGTCTGCTTTGAATAAGTGAAGGCCATTAGGTGAAACAAATGTAAAATGGAAAAATTATTGAGTTACCAGAGTTAATAACAAAGCTACTCCATGCCTATTGGCAGCAGTGAGATGTAATATCTTTTATCATAAGGTTGCACATATAAATGAATTTCTGAAGTTAAATACAGTGCAGGCATCTTGCAAAGCCAGTGGGCAGGAAACGAATTTCCCTGGGCAACAATGAGACATTTGGAGCCTGGCATTACAGTGAACCAGAATTTCTTTCCAGATACAAGAAAGGAAAATTCAGTTCTTTGAAACATTTTCTCTGAAAAAGGAGCTTATCTCAACAGACATTATAATGCAGTAAGGAAGATGGCTTAGTGTATCTCAATTTTCCTTTTTCACCATAGCATTCAGAAAAGTTTTTAAGGTACAACCATTTTGTGTAAATGTGTTACAAACCGTGAATGTCATTTTAAAATCTATTATTTATTGAATGAATGCAAATGGGAGGAATTTCAATATGCTGTAAATATGAAATGCTAGGATAATGGGAGCAGCCTCCTCAGGGATGTGATCATCATCTATCCTCGTAACTGAAGATTTTTAAGATGTAATTGGACATTGCTAAATAATTTCATCTAGGCTCCCTTTCCCATGGAAGGCTGGACCAGATGATCCATCAAGGTCCCTTCCAACCTGGACTGTTCTTATTCCTGTGGAATAGGTGTGTTTTACAAGATTTGTGTTGGACTGGGTCTCATTCTGACCACTTTCAGGTGTAGGTGCTTTTCTGAGACTTCTGAAGGGCTTTTTGTTTACTGCTGGGGCTAAAGGAATTTTTCCTTGTCTTAAGATAACAATTTTGAAATATGAGTTTTTCTTTTTTCACTGACAACATGTCAAAGTCAACAGTAATTTATGACCAGTAGTGATAGATATGCCTTATCTGAGATAATTTGCTTTCCAGACAGTGAAACAAACAACAAACTACCCATTGCGAGTTGGATCTATTTGATTGTGGAAAAGCTTGTACTATTTCCCTAACTCTAAGACAGGGACATTCTGCCGAGATAATGTTGTCTAGACCTTAAAAAGAAGAACTGAGATTTTAAAAAACTTTTCTTTATTTGAAGTGCATACAGATAAACCCTGAATGTGGCATACATAAACAGCCTGTGAAATTTAGAAAACACTCAAGCATAGACTCAGTTTAGTGTTCAGTGCCAGATTATTTTCCAGATATTTTTATATCTTTTACTTTATGAAAATTAATTTATCCTGTGCTTTTCTTTCACCGAACTCTGAAGGACACTAAATAGATGTGAAACAATTGTCCCTGCATTTGCTAAGGTGAACTGACCAGGAAAATATCCTGCTTTTTCTGTAGTTTTTCTCATCTAAGGTGTTTTTCTCCAGTGGGAAACAGAAGTTGAATATGTAATGAGTTCTTTTCATCTTCCTGTTTTATGGGGTGTGTGTGTATATATAAATATATATTTCTTTTAAACATGAAGATAGTACTTTCTAGTCTGTTGAAGATACATAACTATTCGCATATGTTTCTAATTAAATGTTCAGAAAGAAGAGATGTGAATGGGCTTTGCATAAATTTAGGCCAGGTCCCTTCTTAGCTCTACCTAGCATCCAGTTAAACAATAGAAAAAAGTCTAATAGAAAAGCTGAACAGCAACTGAAAGCTGCTGAATGTGCTTTATTTAATCTGGGAAAACTTCTCTCTAACGGACTAAAGTTCTTTTCTTTGTTGATACCCTCTCACGACTGAAATTTGTCAATGTAACCAAAAATTTACCAGATTCACGAAATTTTCTTACCCCAGGAGGAAATGATGCTGCAATTTTTCATGGCTTATAAGATCTTATGAAGAGAGTTCCCAGTTACACTGGGATTTCAGCGGAGGGATAGAGGGAGGGAAATGCAAGCAACCCTAAATGCTCTTACTTTTTTTTTCATGGATACTATAAATGAGTTTTAATGTATTATTTCACCAAGGCCTTGTAGAGTCTTCTTCACAGCCTGTAAAAATTCATGTGTACTGACTCCCTGTGTGCTCAGGAGCATGTGCATGTTGGAGACTGTAAGTGTTTATCTGTTGTTATTCCTAATTCTAACGATCTGACATATGGTGTTGCACTCGAGATTACTGACACTGCGTTGCCTAATTGCCAATTGCCAAGTAGTATATAACAGGGAAAGCTGTTGATGTGCTATGAATTTGTAAAATCTTTTTAAAAGGATGGGGCTTTAAGTGACTTCTCTGATTTGTTCAGCAGGATGCCTGGTCAAGTGTGTTGGTTGAGCAGCATCTAAGCTGTCTGAGTAGAAATGGAAGCTTAGTAGCATTACATCTGGGTGAAGTCGTAGCTTATCACTGACAGACAAATGGTGTCAGACTTACAAAGTCACCAAGACCGGCAGATCTCCACCTGCTGCAGGTGGTACTGCAGCTCCCAGTTCTGAGACTGCAACAGTGACAAAGCAAATTCTCATCTGGGCCACTGAAATCGCTGCCTTCCTGCTTCCAGAATAGGAGAGCTACACTGCAGCCTTAGCAAAACATAGCTAATTCCCAGGGCTGTGAAGCCTATTGAAAATAAGCTGGTGGGAGTCAGCATTACTGGATATAATTATAATGGTTAACTGTGCAGTGAAATATTGGGCTGATTTGTAGCAATGTCCTTTGATTTCCTGTGTTTATGATTCCCATAAGAAGAAACTTTGCACTTTTTAGTATAATACACAAAGGTAGGTTTTAATTTGACTGAACAGGCCAAATAGAAACTGGCTGACCCCTACTTCAAGAATTAATGCTATCATGTTGGTCACAGAGTTCACAGAGTCGTAGAACAATTTGGGTTGGAAGGGACCTTGAAGATCATCTAGTTCCAACTGACTTGCCCATGTGCAGGGACAATTTCCACTGGAGCAGGTTGCTAAAATTCCCATCCAACCTGGCCTTGAACCCTTTCAGAAGCAGGGCATCCACAACTTCTCAGGGAAACCTGTTCCAGTGCCTCACCACCCTAGAGTGAAGAATTCCTTACAAGTTCAGAGTGGTTTGAATAGGTCCTCTACCAAACAAAAGCTGAATAAGTGTACCTTGGGGGCTGTGGTGGGAATGAAGGACACTTATTTTTGGCAGTGTGGGGGGGGTTTCGTTTATTTGCATTGGGTTGGGGAGTTTTTTGGTTTATTTTTTTTTTTCTTTTTTCTCAGGAAAATAAAAATGATTGCTAGATTTTTTTTCCCTAAAATTGGTATAATTGATTTTACGTGATTAAGATTTCTTTGCTCGTGTTTCGAGGTATGTGCTTTAAACAGTTAAGATCAGGGTAATCTGATAGAGATATATAGATTTTATATATATATATATCTTGTAGAGATAAATATATATATTAAAGAAAAAATTATGGGAAAGCAGTACGCATCAAGCTAGAAATAGTAAAAACCTGATTCTCAGTGGTTTATTTCAATAGGGAAAAAAATCAGAGATCCAGGAATCTGGGGAATTATTTCATCACCTTAAAAACTTATAATTGAATCTTAGAATCCCAGGAAGGTCCTCTGCAGATTGTCAGGTCCATCTTCCCTGCTCAAACAGTGTCATGTTGGGTAGGTTACGTAGGACCAAATCCAGGCACGGGCGGTCTGAAATACAGCCCAAATAATTTTTGAGCCTTCTCTGCAAATGTTATTCATTATCTCAATAGTATTGCACTTTATACTGATCTGGGAACTACTCAACTGAGAAAAGCAAATGTGAATTTTCTGTCTTCAAATATTTGCTTATATTATTTTATTAACAGTAAAACAAAAACAAAAAAACAGCATCACAGAATACCTGTGAAAGCTTCTGTCTGAGGAACATTTGAGGAGGAAGAATGACTTGACTACTTTTTCAGTAGTCAGCCATCAGGTTCTCTGTGTGGCAGTAAAGTGACATCTGCCAGGCTCTGCAGGTTCTGGGTATAATTCACTGCTGACTTAGTGAGTGAGCACAGCATTGGGTCCAGTTGCCTTTAGTGAGCACAGCACTGAATATGCACTACAGGAGCGTGTCAACCCCCTTGTGTGTACCCATGAATTCAACTCTGAGGCAGATTGCTTCCTTTGGGTTGACATAACCACAGAGTTGTAGGAAATATAAATGAGCTTGATCCATTTAGTAGCAAGAGTTAATGAATTCTTAAAGTCGGGTCAATTATGCCACTTTTTCTTTAGGTTTTGGACTGTGATTGGTTATACTACCATCTAAATATCACCAAATGTGAGGAGAAGGGAGTTGGACATGATGATGTTTGTGAGTAGCTCTCAACTTCGAATATTCTATAAATTTATGAACTGAAGATGTAGCTGTTCCTGACCAGGCAATGAGAAGTCTCCAACTTGGGGATCTATAATTCTAGTCTTGTATGTGGTCTACTTTTGAACTGTAACATTAAAATTTTCATGATATTTGTTAACGAGAGAGGTGCTTTGGCAAATTTAAATTGAGAGAGGATTCAATAGTTTTAAGATAGAAATTGAAACGTCCGACAGTTTCTTGAAGATAAATGTATTTCACAAACTTGTACCCTTAGGTTTCAAAAGTAAGCTATAGATATTTGTCTTTGACCAGTTAGTTTTGAAAAACCTTTTCAATGAAATGTTCCAGTATCAAACTGTATGCTTTTTCATCTCTATCATCTATGCTAATTTTACAATAATCAGGCTTATCTGCTAGTTCGATTCACATGCAAGACATATGAAAAGTAAGAGAAAGATGAAGGTCTCTATTCCCAAATTTAGCAGAGTTCTGAAATAAAGTCTGTCTGATGCAATAGCTGTTTGGCTTTTTCTTTCCCCAAGCATAAATGGGATAGCTTCTTTAGTGTTTGTAATATCTTAAGAAAATATTAAATACTTGAATATTCCTATATTGCTTTTTTTTATGCTTTGTTCTTGCCTATTTTTCTTTAGTCTCCTTAGTGTGCTGGCATTTTCCCTACAACCTTCTGTCTACCCTACAGCACTTCTAGCAGCAGATCTGTTTTCATAAATCACTTTGAGAGAAGCCAACACTCATAAAGAAAATATATGTTGATTTTTGCACAGTCCTGACATCTAACGGAAAGTTAAAATAAAGGCCATAATAAAATTCCACTGCAATTCATACCATGTTTGGTTTGGGTTCTGTGGGTATGCAGTTTTTCCTTTAGATTAGAATATCATTGTGATTTTAATAGGGTTTTTGTTTGTGAAATAAGATGATAATGAAATGAAACACAACTAGGTTCCAGTCCTGAAATCCGTTCTTGCTTTTTCATAAAGGCAAAGCTTTCACTGATGTCAATGACAGTTTTGCCTGAATCAGAATTGCAGGATTGGGCTGATAGTGTCTGACTTAATGAATTTCAAAGAGGAATTTTCATTTCATGACCAGACAGATCATTTTGGAGTGTCTTTCACAGCCAGTGAAAATGCATCTTGTGACTATGTTTTCATTTTCCTTTTGTTTTCATGCTTCTTTAAAGCTTTTTTTCCCTGACAGATTCTAGTTGAACAAATAAGCACCGTGTTTTACTTGCAAGGAGAGTAATGAGATTAATGGAAAACCATTTTAGAATCTTATTGGAAGATGCAGGATTTTTTTTTTTATTTTGTTCTTTTTGGTTGTAGGGCTGAAAAAGGCTTTGCTGCAACATTGTTTTCTTTTTCTGTAGAAGTTTGCTTTGCTGCTTGGTAACTGCAAGGCTTATTTAATTAAAAAAGACAAACTCCCACACAGATTTGAGTCATCTTCAGATTGGTTAACAATCACAGATATTTGGCAAGGAGAAAGCTCAGGGGAAAGAAGGTGGAGTTTGAGTCCGTAGTAAACAAGGAAAGAAGTGCATGAGGAAGAGGGGGTTGATGTTGGGTTTTTTCTTCCCCATTTGCTTTGACAGCAGAACTTGCTACCTGTTCAGCCTAAGATGCACTACCTTGCAACTGATAGAATTTTTGGAGTAATAAATGCAACCAGTTCTAACCCAAAACAAGGCCTGTGGGGGCTGATAAAGGGAAAGCACTTATTTTTAGTAGATCTGCTATGTAGAAGTTATGATACTGTGTATGGTTTAGGGATTTGTTTGTTTGGGTTTTTTAAGCCACAGACAGTCTTTGTATATGAAGCTCTCTACCAAGCTTTTCAAGTGACCTTAAACTGAGGTTGCCTGTTGCTGAAGTGAGGTAACTCAGCCACAGGCTGTTTCACAGATGATACAGCACTCCCTCTTGGCCACACACAGAATTATGTGAACAGCACAATGGAAAACAGATTTTTAGTCTTTATTTGAACAGATATAAATATTAATTTTTTTTCGTCCCCTCACACACTTGCTTACCATGTGATTATTTTAAACGGTACTGGATCAGAACTAAGGTATCTTGCTTGCTGGACCTGGCCTTTGTAAATATTAATTATTAGAAAAACATACATTAATAGTAATTTCTCAGAAGTACGTTGTGAGGTGTTTAAATTGCTGTGTTTTACAAACCACGTAAAGGGAGAGGTTTATGACAGCAAATCTACTGAACTGAATTCTGTCTTCATGTCAGACTTCTTTTCTCACTTTTTCCCTGATATTTGAACCTTGTGAGGAAAGGGCAGCGCACTAAGGAGCTGAAACTTCATTTTCAAAAAGGCTGAAAAATAGGTGATACAGGAGAGGTGGATCAGGATTGTGAAAAATATGCCTCAGGATGGTCTGGGCTGTATTAAGGAAAATAGTCTAAATATATGCAAGTATTGACTACAGGATGGATCTTTTCTTCCCTATGGGAGTCAGTGCAGTAATGTTGCTTTCTGTGCCTCTTTGCCATGAAGGGGAATTATCTTTGATATGCTGTCATAATTTTAGCAATGCTTTTCTCTGTTGTAGCTGCAGTATTGGAAGAGGAACATGAGATGTCCTTCTCCTCACCATAGCCTACTCTAAGGTTAAGGGGTGGTGACATGTCTCCCTTTGCTCTGGAAAGGGGAGCAGGGAGAGAACAGTACCTACACCATCTGCATTAGATCAAACTTTGGCAATATTTACTCCTCTCTATGGAGATACATTGTCTTGAATACTGACCTAACTATTTAAAATTAAAAATATATCCCAGACCAACAACAAATTTAAGGAAGAAAGAGTAACAGAAACCCACAGAGCTAGAAGAGCTGTCAGGCCTCATGGCCTCCTTTTATCTCTTTTGATATTGTATCAAGGAGGTAAATAGTAAAATGCAGCACACTTTTCCCACAGCAAGATGAAGGATTTAATCTGAGCACTAATATTGAGGATTATATGTGGTCAGGGACCATGTACTTCAGATAAGAGTAATCAAGTGGTAGGGCATGCAATTTAAACCAATTAATTTCATATTTTAGATGACAGAGCCAGCAAGAGATGCCCAGAACCTGTTGAGGTTAAACAGGTCATTAGGACTGCACCAAGGAATACCAGCCATTTCAGTCGGAAAGCCAGCTTCACTGGTGTGCCAGCTTAAATGTCTCTGTGCTATCACATGCAGCATGGGGAATAAAAAGGAGGAATGAGATGTTGGCATCATGGAAACAGTGTAGAATGGCTCCTGTGGCTGGAGTGCTGAAATGAAAGGATACAGGCTTTTTAGGAAGGACAGGCAGAGGAGGACCCAAGAGATCTGGATGATACTCCAGGGCTGTATCCTCCAGGCTCAAGTAAAATGCATCCCTACAAAGAGTAAATCAGTAGAGAACACCAGGAGGCCTGCATGGATGAACAAGGAGATCCTGCACAAATTTAAACACAAATAGGTAGCTTAGAGGGTAGAACCAGTGAAAGGTATATAGGTAGCCTGGGAGGAATACAAAGCTAAAGTACTGACAGAAGTAAATCTGGCCAAGGACATCCAAGGTATCAAAAAATGTTTCTTTAGGTACGCCAACAATAAAAGGAATACTAGGTAAAATATAAATTCTCTCAGGAAGGAAACAAAAGTCCTGGTTCCTTGGGACGTGGAGAAGGCTGAGGTAGTGAATTACTTTTTTTGACTTGATCTCCACCAGCAAGTGTTCAAGCCACAGCACCCAAGCTGCAGAGCATGAAAGCAGGGATTGGGAGAATGAAGCACCACTCGCTGTAGAAGACCTAGTTTGAGACCATCTAAGGAACATGATGGTACATGTCCATGGGAGCTGATGGGATACATCCAGAGGTCCTGAGAGTACTGGCTGCTGAAGCAGCTTACCCATTATCTATCATATTTGAGAAGTCATGGTAGTCTGGTAAAGTTCTCACTGACTGGAAAAGGGAGAACATAAATCTCATTTTGAGAAAGAGAAACAGGGAAGAGCCAGGGAAATACAGTTTTCACCTCAGTATCTGGCAAGATGATGAAGTAGATCCTCCTAGAAACTATGCTAAGGCATGTGAGAAGTAAGGAGGTGATTGGTGAGAGCCAACATGACTTCTCTAAGGGCAAATCATACTTAACTAATTTGGTGGCCTTCTATCATGGAATTATAGCTGTGGTGGATAAGGGAAGGGCAACAGATGTCATCTATCTGGACTTGTGCAAAGCATTTGACACTGTCCCACATGCTGTCCTTGTCTCTAAACTGGGGAGACATGTATTTGATGGACATACCACTCAGTGGATAGGGAATTGGCTGGAGGGCTGTACTCAGACTTGCGGTCAATGGCTCAATGTCCAAGTGAAAAGCAGCGACAAGTGGCATTCCTCAGAGATACTGTGTGAGTCAACACAGGCAGGCAGCCAGAACACCCCCAAAGCCACAGCTGAAATGCCAAGAGTAAATTCATTGCGTTACCTCACTAACCAGAGGATCCCGAAGCACCACCCAGGCGGAGGCACACAAGCGGGAGCAGAGGCGCTGTCAGGCTCAGTCCATCCCAGCACAGGGCAGGGCTGCTGCCTGCACCCCTTTATCGAGGGCCCGCACACACGTGGTTTGTCATCGAGCTGTGATCTCCCCCTGCTTTATATGGGCTCTGAGCTTTGATCTCTCTGCCAAGACAGGGAGCTCAAGCATGTCTGTGAGGGTGCCTCCAAGTCTCGGTAAGCACCTATGACATCTCTGCACAGAGATTCTACTTCTCAAAACACACAGAGCATAACAAGCAGTAGGCATAATATATGGTTTATGTATGGGGTTTCCCACACTCTTATTCTTCGGGCCTCAACATTCCCAGCTGCAAGTTCACTTGAGTGAATCTACCATCCTCCTTTCCACTCTTCCAGTTTTAACCCTTTCCTCACAAGAGATGGGTGCTTTTTAACATCTTTGTTGATGACATGGACAGTGGGACTGAGTGCACCCTCAGCACATTTGCTGACCACATTGAGATGTGTGTTGCCATCAGCATGTTGGAGGAAAGGAATGGCACCCAGAGGGACCTAGGCAAGCTTGAGAGGTGGGTCTGTGTGGACCTCATGAAATTCAACAAGACCAAGTGCAAGGTCCTGCATCTGGGTCAGGGCAATCCCAAGAACAAGTACAGGCTGGGCAAAGAATGGATCAAGACTAGCCCTGGGGAGAAAGACTTGGGGGGGTGGTTTTTTTATGAAAAATTCAATATGACTGGACAATGTGCACTTGCAGCCCAGAAGGCTAACCACATCCTGTGGCATGACAAAGAGTCATGTTCAAGGATGGTGATTCTCCCTCTCTGTTCTTTTGGGCATCTGAATTTACTCATTGGTCAAAAAAATACAATGTTATTGTGACTACGGCTACCTGTGCATACCAAGAGAAAGATGCAAAACCCACTTTTTTCTTGCAGGCACATTAAAAATAGGAGGCTGGTATTAAGCGAACTAACATTCCAGGCTTCCAGTGTCAGTGGAATTTATGTTGGTTTAGCTGGAGGAAATAGTCCAATAAACTCACTTTGTCAGGGACTGTTAATGTTTTCCTGGTTTAATTCAGGCATAAGGCTCTGATGTAGTACATTTGTGAGTGAATCCTAGTACCAGTTACAAGATTATGGCTCAAGTCGCCTTTGTACAAGGAATGGCTGGGGAGGAGGGGAGGTAAGAGAGCTGGAAATGCACTTTAAAAAAATTTCAGAGTGATGGAAAATATACCTGTAAAGGTAATGTGATTCCAGAACACCCAGAGTTTTCAGAAATCTGTGAGTTCAATACACTCTGTGTTCAGTGTGGCAAGCTTAAATATGATGCAAATTTTGCTCCTTGTTTGAAAACTGAACCACTTCTGTGGTGGCAGCAGTGAAATATCTCATGTAGTTAGTGGTTTTGCTTTGCAGCACTTATTTCTAGGAAGCTGAAACCTTTTGTATTTCTGCTGTTAAACTATTCCAGGCTCTTGAGAGTTGTTAAGTGCACAGTGACAAGTAACTTACCCAATTCAAGTATATTAAGAACTGAATATATGAGTTCTTGAGTTGTTAAGTTTTATTCAGCTGTCTGTTTGGAATATAGTTTCATTACTCTATAAGGGGTCTGTGGAAATCCTTTTTTATTGAATGTGGTACTCCGTTAATGTTCCTCAGCAAATATTCACCTTATTCTGAGTATTTCACATTGGAGTAATTTTTCATTTGCATGTTAATTTGCACACGTATAGGTGGTCTTTGATACCCTCGTTTGTCAGTGTTGTAGGTATTTCTACTGCTAGTAGGTATGAACATTTGCTTTGGGTAAGAAAGGCTACAAAATCAACAATTGGAAAATGAAAAACAATATTCCAACTAAGGATTTTAATATCTATTTTGGCTGCAGGAGTTCACGCACAAAAAAGTAGACAGTGTTAATTTTTGAATCAAAACCTAGTTTATATAATTTGGTACAGGTATAGACAGAGATAAGATTTAGATCAAGCCTGTTACTGTTTTGGGATACTGATATGTTACGTTGGTATCCAACAGAGTTAGAGCAGCAAGTGGACATACAAGCGACACAATGTGGAACATTCTTGGACTTTATTTGAAACACAGATTTTTAGAATCTTCCAAACTGTTGTTTCTACAAATAAACATCCAGGTTTTATAAAGGATACAAGTGTCTTTGGATTTGTGAAGAGCTAAGTGGTCGTGTCATAGTGAATACTTTCCTACAGTTTGTTCTTATATCGATGACAATACTTGTTTCAAACAAAAGTGCTAGAAGTAGTTGGCATGAGTACAATGACAAGGGGAAAATCTTTCGTTTCTTCTCCCCCCTTTATGTTGCTAGAGAAAAAGCAACTTCATTTTCACTGTCTTTTTATGGCCTTGTGTTGTCTTGCTAAAATATAACTATTTTCTCTAAAGGAAGTTTTGAAATAGGAGAATGATGCATGTACTGATTTTCTTAAACTGCTCCTCCTGCCAGGCTTCACATAGATTCTATTCTATTTGTACTTTTGTATAAATGTGAACTTAGTATACTGAGTACTTCTCTATATTATCTTCTTCGCCCAAGATAATCCTGGTTAGATGTTGTTCTGCCAGATAGCGATTTGCCAAGATGATTTGCCAAGACAAATTTCCAAAAATGAATCCAGACATTACAAAATAAATGTACTGGTGTTGCTAAACAAAATAGAAATATTTCCACTTTCAGAGTAATTTGAATACATGCTTTGGGAAACAGTTAATTTTTTGTTAATTAAAGGAGGACAGGTTATTGTGACCTAGTAGTTTGGATACTGGTGGGATTGGAGCTTATGCAGAAGGGAGCATGCATGAGTATATGCAACCACACACTTTTTTTTTAGACAAAACCCCCCACAACAACTGAGTATATGAGATCAATATCTTAGTATAAACGAGATGTTTGTTTATACCACAAAGTCAATATGGAATTCTGTCACCCCTACAATGAAGTGCTTGTTGCCAAGACACCAGTAATTAACTTCCACTTAGAATAAAATGCCTTTTATTTTCAAAAATTTTTTTAAAAAAGATCATTTAAACACTTCTTACTTTTTTTGAATCATATTAAGTTTAAATAGAGATTTTACGTGTGATTTCATGGGTTTGTGAGGTGACAATGTGTGCTGTCCCCATGGGATCTAGATCTAGACAAGGGTGGCATTACAGCTGAGTCAATGAGATGTCCCAAGGAGAGCCAAAGCACAAGGTATTGTGGAAGCGGCCAAGAAGTGAATCATAAAATGATCCCACAGATAGGTAAAGTTTATAGAACATTTAAACTTTTGTGGTGTTTTAACATAATGAATGAAACTGAAAAGAGTTGAAAAGAGAATAATATCTATTTTTTAATCTGGATATAAGATCTATTACTTTGAATTAAACAGAATATCTTTCTAAAGAAATTAATAAGGAAATCCAGGGATGTTTGTTCCTGAAACCAAAGTTTTCTCCGCCAGTGGATATGTACAGGCAACTTTATTCATGCTGAAGCCCTTCAGGCTGTCGTTGCTTGCAGAGTGATCATGCAAGACTAACTCTTGTGGCTACCATATTCAATATTAGTAAGGTTGAGAGAACATAGTCTTGCCAGCTGCAGCCTGACCTTTTGATGAGCACTTCTTGGTTTTGTTTGTTTGTTCTGGGTGTTATATTTAGGTTTTTTCTCCCAAGTAAAAGGTATTTATTGCAATGAAATCATAGGTCTTGAACTTCATCAGGAAAATAAAATACAGAAATATAGCTAATCACATCTTTTCTCCTATTAAATATTAACAGAGCATTCAAAGTATTTATTAATAAGTGTTTATCTCAACAGAAGCTTCAAGTATACTCTATAAGAACTGCAAACACTATAAAAACAACTGGCAGATTTTTTTTTCCTGTTACATGGTTTCAGGGTACCAGTAACTCCTTGTGGGAACAATTTTCTGGCTAGAAATCTCATCACCCATTGTAAATTACTGGCCCTGAAGCTATTTATAAAATAAGGAGGTTATACCTTACAGTAAAGAGGAAAACTATGAGTTTATTTGTATTTGATTTTATCCATATTTGCCAAAATAACCTAAAGTGGCTAACAACAGCCCAGTGACCTTCTGTATCATGGACTGTTAAATGTAACGTGCATGCCAGTCTGACATTGTCATGTTCTGTGTCGTCTCTGTCTTGATTTGTTACAAGGCTAGGCCAAACCTCTTACTAAGAGATAAACTTCTACTAAATCACTCACATTTTACACAAAAAACAGAAGATTTTTTTTTTCACTACTCTGTTATACTTCGGGAAACTGCATGTGGTCTCTAAACTACACTTTCTGAAGAGGATATCTTGAGCTTGATCTTGCTCCTGACAAAGTTTTAGTATGATTCAATTTTAAGACAGATATATTGCACCAAGGTATTTCTGGGTTTGAGGCCTGAATATTAACATTATGTAGACAGTCCTACAGCACTGTAAGCTCTGTGCTGAGCAGCAGTGTCCTGCAAGTTATTAGGATTTTAAACTTGTGTTTCCAAAAGGCATTTTTGTGCAGAATTTTTGAAGTGTTTTATATGCAAGGAAGAATTAAATATTCTGGCTAATATTTTGGCTTATATTTGCTTTTATTGAATTTCATTTATCATCTGATACATTTTGGAATAAATGCTGCATTAGGTGAATTTCTATTCAGCCAGTTTTGATCCTGTGTCCTGGATGTTGCAGTGCAGAAATATACAAGATGCTGAAAACAATTGATTGCTTTTCAGTTTTCTGCTTTCAGTAGAGTCCACTAGTCTAGAAGCTAGGCTCAGCAATAAATATATGCATGGATCAGACATATTAATTGTTATAATCTGTCTTGGCTTAATCACGTCTTAATAGCTGATGTTAAGTCTTTTGACACTTAGTGTTCTCAAATTTCAAAACTTTGTTATGAAAAATAATACAACATCTATAGTAAAATGAGGTTTTAATGCACTTTTATGCTTACACTATCAATCCTTTCTCAGTCTTCTCAATGTTTAGTGACTAGTGAAGCATTTGAGCAGCTATCAGTTGGAAATGTGAGCCTTTCAAGGCAGATGACTCATGAGTGGCTTAATAGACAGGACAAACAATTTCTATGTGTAGCCTTTATGAACAGGGATGAAATAGTTCCCAGGCTAATATTTCTACCAATGTTATTATCTAGCAATTGTGGCTCATTAAAAATGGCTCAAATTAAGCCTGGAAACAAACAAGAAAAGCCTTCTTTTCCCCAAGCAGTCGAACAAAATTTGCTTACGTTGCTACTTAATGCTGGATACAATGGTAAGAATTTGTGATAACATGGATGGATGAACATTTGGCTTGCTAGGCTCCACTGGGTGTTGAATGCAGGAATGTGTATGACAGCAGTAAATCAGATACTTTGACTTACATACCTGATTCACAGACAGAAATTCTCTGTCCCCTTCCTTAAGTGAGACTTCTCTTCCTTCTTCCTGCTGCAAGATTCTGACCCTAAACCTTAAGGAACTGATAAGAAGGGGAGAACATAGCATTTCTGAAAATATTTTTCCAGATTATTTTTAGACCCAGGTAACCTGTTATAAAAATTTTTAGGTTCAGATGTATAAAGTTTCATTTAATTCATTATACTCTGCCTTTGTTCTTAGTAAATAGTTGATAAATTATTTCATTGTTTTCCAGTTAATCTCACCTAGCATTGTAAACACTGATAAATCATTAGCCACTCTTTTTTGTTCCTAAAATTCACAAACTGGAATTTTCACTTACAGATATCTGTAAACTGTGTGTAGTTTCTGTTGAGATATAAAAATCTTGAATTTATCTGTGCTTGAAAGATTTTAATGCAATCACTTCAGAGGTTTGACTTGCAGTATTACATAAAATATAACAGCCTTTTACAATGCAGTTGCAGAATCTGTCATATTTTATTGCTGCTTGTGCTACAATAATTCAGAACAATTCAGGTTTATTCACTGTTCTCCTGAGTGATATTAGATGTAATTGAAATGAATGATACTCTCTTTTTGTGAATCCATCACTGTGTTTCTAAATGACAATGTTGAAACTCTTTATAAGCCTTTTGCTGTTTTTCACCAAACCCAATAAGCTTAATTAGAGAGTTTAATGTTAAACACTCCAATAATCAGTTGGGGCTGGGGGAGGATGTCTGCTTTCAGTATGCTGGAAGTATAAGAGATGAGTTCCAGAAAGGATTTAGGGTCTGAAGGTCCTCTTCAGGTGAAGTTTTGGCTTGAAATATTTACCTGGTGATGTTGGCAGCTATCAATAAAACCATCCTATGGTTTTCTAAAAATATCCAGAAAAACTTCATCTCTGCAGAGATGAGCAGAGTGTTGTGGGCTTTTTGGAATTGTTGTACTTTTTGGAATTGTTGTACAAGGTTTCTTTGGTTTTTAGTGATTGGAGTTTCCTCCACCTAAGTCTTTGGTGATTACAAACATCGCTTGGGACATAGGAAATTAGTTCTGCCTTATTTCTATTTGTGTCAACCTTTATTTGGTGTCAGTCGATTTTGTGTGAGACTGGCAGAGCAAATATGACAGCAGTTAGGGAAACACTAAGTTTTCAGGTGCACATGAGGAAGCCAGGATTTCTTAACCATTTCTGCCTGTTGACATTCCGGTTGCAGACACAGCTAGAAACAGAAATATTACTACTGTGGGATGTGGAGGAATCATCTGACACTTCTCTCTCTCCCAGCCCCATGACTTACTATTTATTGCATGAAATAAAGTTACTCTGAAAATGATAGACGTTTTGGATGTTGGGTGATGAAGGGAGAATACAAACAGAAATTTTTGATGGACTTGCATTGGCAGTGGAAAACAAAAAACGCCAGAACACAAGAATTTGTATGTGACATAAATCGATGTGTTTCTAGGTCTTTTAAAAAAAAATCTGTTACCTTCCAGGATAGAAAAAATATTTTTGATTACAAAGCTACCAACACAGTCTTTTAAAAGTATATTTTTCAAAAGTAAAGATGTAAGTATTAAGTAAACATCATATTTCTAGCATCAATTTACCTAAAGCATTTGCATCAAGTAGAAACTTGCATTATGAGTGATTGTATTAGCTGTAAGAGTCTTTCAAGGAAAAACTGAAATTTAACAATGTAATGTGTTAATTGTTATGAAATAATGCAGCAGTTTGACATCTTATGAACACTTTGAGATTTCAAAATTACTTCTTTTTAATCTTATTCTTGGGGGTGGTGTTTGAAAGAAATTAGGTCTAATTTCCAAGCATAAAATTAATTAAAAAGATACCTGCAAGAAAAATCTTTCAATGCACAACAAATGTGTACTTAATATCTGATGAAAAGTATGCATGTGTATATCATACCTAAAAATCAATATATATGTGAAATAAGCGAGGGAAAGGAATCTATATGGGTAAATAGGGGGTGTATTTTTGCTCTTGCCAGTCCTTTTACCTGACAAGAATTCCTTGCAAGCTCTTCTGAAATTTCTTCTTGCTGATAGTCTGGGAGTTGCGTGGCAGGCTCTTGTGCATCATCTCGAATATCAGTTTGTGGTGTTTCTTTTTACCATGTCTTTTCTCAATCACCTTTTCTGATTCTACTATGGAGAGTAGTGCTTTTTTGTGCTTATACTCTGTAGAGGGATTACTTTAGGAATGAAATGACTGTATGTAACAGCAATATTAGTAACCTGAAATAACACTTATGAGAGGTTCTGCATCCTGCAACATGTGAAGGCTGAAGCAGTACTAGGGGCTGGGTGCTCCAATACTTGCTGACAGTGCTACTGAGTTAAAACTTGAACATTTGCTCACAAGTAATACTAAACCCCAAAATTTGACTCTAGCTTAACTGAATTCCCTGGATTTTTTTTTTTTTTTGGGGGGGGTTGTTATTTTCAAATGCCTCTATGTGTGTACTTGGAAACTTGATCTGATTTCCAGTTACTTGAGCTTAGAATATTTTGAACTGAAGATGAGATCACAAGGTTAGTGTCAGTGTGTACTAGCTAAGATTCTTCTAGAAGACTTTGAATGGTGTCACCTCTTAAGATTAATGTTTCCACTCTCCTATTTCTGTGAAGATTTAATTTTTTTTTTTTTTCTCCAGACCTTCTTGGAGAATGATCTTCAGGTCTGCAAATTTGTAAATAGAATAATGTCTTAAATTAGTTTTTTTAAACCTTCCATCTTTAACTTTACATGCCTGTGCTGGATGTGATGGCAGAACTGAAGAAATAACTGAATAGACCTCAGAAGGATATCATGAGCTTTGTAACTATAAGTATTGTTTGGCTGTTCAGGAAGAGAAGAGTTTGCTTCCTGACCCATCCTGGGCTTTTATCTTGCTCACTCTGGGCTTTCAGTTGGCTCGCTTCAACTATGATGTTCTCTGGATGGTCCCACTTGTTCTTTGTTTTTCCTTCACACTGGTTTGAAGCTTCAGTTGGCATAGTCTCTCTCAGAAAAACACGAGAGAAAATAGTCTGAAGTATAAGTAAAAGCAAAGTAAAAGTTTTGAAGACTTCAGTTATACATGTGATACAGTGAAAATCCATAGTCTGCATTAAAAAAACATGATCACTATTCTTTGACTTTTGGATGTTTTACTTCATAACTCACCTTTTGTTTCATAAATCCTGTCTACACAAATCTTAAATGAAAATTAAAGCATCATTTAAGGGCAAGGATTTGAGTCTCTCCCTTCCTTGTCTGACTTATTTTTGTGGTTTTGAAGGCAAAGGAGCAGTAGAGTTTGTGCAAGCAACACTGCCTTGCCCTACCTGGGGCATGCCTAGAGCAAAGATGGCCCAGCATTCCCTGCCTTGCTGTTGGCTGCTCTGGCTGTGAGACTGGGTTCCATAGTGCAAAACTGAAAGACAAGTCTTTTTTTTCCCTTGTCTCTGTGAAATTTTTGAGAATGTAAATTCTGCTGAATTTTGTTGACGCAGATATTATTGACAGATATTATTATACAACATTGTTTTCGTAACAGGTCCTCAAATCCTATTATGGATTTGTAAATAGACTTTCTTCAGTATACTTTCAGAAATTTTGGATATAAAATATGCATTCTAGAAAATGGACAAGAATTCTATCACATTATTTTCTAATAAAAAAACCCATGCTGGTATGACTGTTCACAAAGATGTGAAATTAAACAATGACTTTTTGTTTTCTGCAACACTTTGATGATAAGGCACTGAAATACTAACATAAATGTAAAGTGTGCTCAGAATTATTGAGTAGAAAGGGGTGTGTACCCTCATCATACATCCACCTCATAAAGCCAAACCGCTGGCTCTTGTACTCTTAAAGATGAGTTTCAATCCAAGCTCACTCAAATATGCACCTTTTGCCAAAGTTAAATGCTGTCTTCATATAGTTGCAACATCCCAGACACACGCAGACAGATCTCTTCCTCCTTTTCTCTTAAGTTATTTTAGTTTGTCTTTATTTCATAGCTATTTTTTTCAGTGTCAGTGTTTTAGTAAAAAAAAGTCTGGAGAGAATGTTTGAATATAAAAATTCCTTTTGATACCACACTTGCATAAAATGAGACTTTGCCTAAGGTGTTTCTCTTTCACTGTCAGTAACAGGATAAATACTCCATAAACTTCATTGCCTAGTGTAATCTTACATTCAGCAAAGTAAATGTGTGATTATTCTTAATTCCTGGGGTATTCAGACATGAATTTTAATGCCACCAAACTGGATGTTTCATGTGCAAATACTGTTATAGTGAAATATGATACTGGTTTTGTCCTTTTTTGCACATTACTTTAGTAGAAGTGCCACACTTCATTGCTAGTTCATAATTCTGCCTTAGTCATTAGCACTGAAAAATTACATTCTCAAGGGAAAGAGAATTAATTTACATCCCAGCTTGTTTAGCCACAGTCATCTAGATCTCAAAATTCAAGCCTGAATAGCTGTCACTTGATTTTTTAATTTATTTTTTTTTAAACAAATGAAAATCAAGGAGTGATGAACATAATTCAGAAATCAAAACATTGTCTTGATTCAATGGAAATCAATTATCTCTAATTCTGGAACACTTCCTGATGGAAAAAACCCACAAAACTCAGCTAAAAAATGTCAAGTAATAGTTATTATGTTACTCTAATTGTACAGCAATCACATAACATGGTCCAGGTAACATCTGATATTTTACTGAGGGGATAAATTACCCATGTTAACTTACAGACTTTCACAAACAGGGAGTCTGTTGTCCTTAGAAATTACCTATACTTTATTTCTTCAGAGTTTTCCTGTTCAGTAACATTTCATGAGCCTAGAAAGTATTATACTGACAAGTCTTGGGCCCTGTGCTGGAAGATAGACCCAAGTAATGCAAGTTCTCAGTCACAGAGGAAAGAAAGGGCATAGTACCTGTGTGGAGGGAACTTTTTCTCTTGCCATAGTTTAGAGTAATAGAACATTGTATAGGCTCTTACAAATTAACTATGGAATGCAGTTTTACTTTCAAGTCTCTCTTGTGGTGGAAAATATGTTCTGGGACAGGTTGGTCATACAGGAAATCAGTAATGAAGACCTGCTGCTGGCTAAGGTCAGACCCATCAGCAATGGTGGTGACATCTGTGGGATAACAGACAGAAGAAGGAGAGAAAAAAACCCAAACCAATCTGTGCAATTGCAGCCAGAGAGGGGAGTGAGAATGTGAGAGAAAACAACTTTGTAGACACCAAGGTTGATGAAGAAGGAGAGGGAGGAGGTGCCAGGTGCCCCAGATACTGGAGCAGAGATTCCCCTTCACCTGAAGACCATGGCAAGGCATCTGTCCTCCTGTAGCCCATGGAGGTCCATAGTGGAGCAGAGATCCACCCACAGCCCCTGAAGTACTCCATGCAGTAGCAGGTGGATATCCAAAGGAGGTTTGTGATCTTGTGGGAAGCTGGTACTGGAGAAGGCTCCTGGCCGGACCAGTGGACACATGAAGAGAGCCAGAGCTTTGCTGGCAGGACTTGTGGCCTCACAGGGGACCCACACTGGAGTAGTTTGTGGAGAACTCCAGCCAGAGGGAAGGACTCACATTAGAGAAGTTAGCGGAGGACTGTCTGCCATGAGAGGGACCCCACAGTGCCACAGAGGAGGAGTGTGACGAGTCTTTCTCCTGAGGAGGAAGAACCAGCAGAAACAACATATGATGAACTGATGGCAACCCTCATTCCCTGCCCCCATGTACTGCTGGGATGATGATACAGAAAACTGGGAGTGAAGTTGAGCCTGAGAAGGGAGAAGTAGAGGGAAGGTGCTGTTAAGATTTGTTTTTTCTTTCTCATTATCCTATTTTGATTTGATTGGTAACAAATTAATTTTCCCAAAATTGAGTCTGTTTTGTCTGCGACAAAATTGGAAAGTGTTATCTTCCTAACCCTTATCTAAACTCAAGTCTTTCATTATATTTTCTTTCCCCTTTTCATGTAAGGAGGGGAATGACAGAGTGGTTTTTCTGGGCACCTGGTGTCCATCCAGGGTCAGCCCATCACAGGATCTCAAAACCACCTTGTATTTTAAGTCTTAAAAGATTTTCTTTTAGGAAGTAGAAATGTTCTTTTTTTCTTATTGTTTGTTTGTGACATTTAAATGGAAGAACAGAGACCCTGCCAAGATCATATGAAATACATATTGTGAATGGCTGTTGTTGATTATAAAAGAAAAATCTGCAGTTGACCATGCATATTTTACTGTGAATTTTTTGGTGGTATTTCTACTTTTTAAAATAAATTAGTGTTTAAGTTGGAACAGCTGCTTTATTGCACTTTGAATGGTTTTAGTCCTCTTTTGTAAGTACTTTAGAAGTGAATTTATATTGGTAGGTCAATTTAAATATCTAATTTTGGCCTCTGATAATCTATTTATTTGTACCTCAGAATTCCTATAGACTTTGCCTGACCTGCATTCAAATACAGTCTTAAATTGGATCTGTGGTATATATAAGTAAATGTGACTTTAGGAGGATAATAGCTGTTACCCCAGCCTCCATTTCCAATGTCTTGATGTTTGTGTCCAAGAAAAATTGCCTTCCTTACAGCAGTATTGAGGTGACCACTTGGAGTGCTAAATTAACATATTTGAATTTTAGGTGTAAATGGTATAGTATGTTTAATGTATTTTTTGGTTCTGCTTTGGTTAATTGAAGGTTTCTGCAAGTAATAGCATATATTCTCTGTGGAAGTCCTATGCTTGCATGTTCTCATCCTTATTACTTGTTTATTTTAAAATTAGCTACATGAACTGGAAGAGATTCCTGCTTTCCACCAGTGGGCAGCGGTGAACTTCTGTTGCTTTGATTTTCTGGTGCTTTCCTGAGTTTTTGGACAGGAAACCATTAGGCTGCTTATAATGGAAACCTGTCTGTTTAATCAAAAGTTTGTTAAAATCAATTTTTCTTATTTTGGTAGCTGATATTTAAGTGTATTCTTGGGCAAGAATTTTCCAGTTGACTTTTACTCTAATATTTAAATTAACATACATTGACAAAACAAAATTTCAGTTTCTATAAATAACAAGACAAAATGCTACTGGACAGAATATAAGATTTTTTCTTTCATTGAAGACATATGATTTATTAAAGACATGTGATTTGATTGCAGTCACAAATTAAGAGACTGCACCCAAATATGCACGACTGAAATTAGTTCTCCTGCAGAACAGAAATTCTAGAAATTTATCTGATCTGTAAACCAAATTAAAAGTAGAAAAATTTATGGATAATCTTAAAAAAACAAATTCTCAATGTCCATTGGTGATTTGGTCGTATTACTGGCATTGTTGGCTTGGAGCAAAAATTGCTGATATTTGTATTGGGAATGATAGTATTCTGTATTTTCTGAGGAATTTAATTTATTTAAGGTATGTTGAAAGCCACATTTCAAAGCTGTACATGGATTAAAATGCCTAGAATGGAGGATCTCTTACAGCAGCACAAAATGACCCAAGTACATGTTAGAGCCTAGATGACTACTTGCATTATTTTCACCGAGAATGTATTTCTTAGGGGGTGGAGGATAAGTGAGACACTGATATAAATATTCTTCCATTTTGTATGTCTTGATTTTTTTAAATTTTATTTTAAGACAAGTGTCTGTGTTTTAGCATCTTTCACTAAATGTTTTAAGTTTTGGAAAGCAGTAAGGGTTGTAGACTGGATAGTCCTTTTCCATGATATATCTCTTTGAACTAAAATCACAGTCAACTTATTCAGGAAACTTAGTGTGACAAAAAGACCGTGCCCCATCTCTGGAAGTGTTGAAGGTCAGTTTGGATGGGGCTTTGAGCCTGCAAGATGTCTCTGTCCCTGGCAGGAGTGTTGGAACTAGATGATCTTTAAGGTCCTTCCCAAGAAAAATAAGTCCGTGAATGTATAATTGATTCTTTAGATGTTGAATCTAAACCAAATAAAAACTCTATCCCTGTACCAGAATATTTTAGGAAGCAAAGCAATTATTTCTTTTCCCCAGAACTGTATCATATGAAGATCAAAAATAAGAGACTTAAATGATGGCCAGTTTTTCTGTTAAACTCAGTTGCAGCTCTTATGTTTTCAGGATGCGTTCAAACACTTGACTCTTGGGCGTGAGTTGAAATGGCCTACAGGTTTAAATCTTTGTACTGAATAAATCAACTTTGTCCAGACTTATCAGGAATTGTCATAATTATCAGACTGTCAGGCCTCTCAAGATTCATCTCTTCCAGTCTTGTTTGGTTGTTTGTCTGGTATTCTGATCTAGCTTTCAGTACATTCTAGCCTTTCAGTAAATTATTTAGAATTGGAAAATTGTGAAGACAAAATTAAGTTCTAGGCTCTGACATTTTGAGCCACTTGCAGGAAAGAGTATCCTTAGACTCTGGACCTTTCCAGTTTTGAACTGTGAACTCTATCCCTTGTTCAGAATCTCAGTCTTCCCTTCCTTATATTTGTTCAAGAAGGGAAAAAAAAAATATAATTGTGTTCTCTTTAAAGAAAATAAAAGAACATTTAAATAAAATATTTTTCCAGCTCTATTGAAAATATAGAGAAGAGTTCTTTCATCCCGGCTCCAGAACCAATTTTTTTTTCCTATCATTGATGAGACAAATTGACAATTTATCCCCTAATATCACAGAAAGCTCCGAGAAAGAAAGGGGTTGCTTTTATACACGACAAAAAGAAGGAAAATGTTGCTGGCCTGAATGCTGTGGGCAGCTTCAGAATGCAAGGGGAACTTCAGAAGAACATTTGTGAGAAAATTATTTAAGTCTGCAGCTGGCAAGAACTGGCACAAATGCAGAGCAGTGTGATCCTGACAAGTTGGTGGGGTAACGTGACCTGGAGAGAAGCCAAAGACATCTGTCTGCATGAGTGCTCAGAGCCTCACTGGAGCAGGGAAAGGACTTGCCCTGCTGACCAGGAAAGTCATGAACATTGCAAAGACTTGAGAGAGAAACCTAGGCTCTCTCTGCTATTCAGAACTCAGGTAATTCACTGTCAGTGTTATTGTGCTGCATACACAGGCCACGTTTTCATTCATCCTGTGTTTATGGCATTCAGGGCTGATTGCAAAATGTTATTTTTGCTTTTCCAAAGCAAGTAGCTCTGTTTTCCTAAAGTCAGCATACCTGTGAGAAATGGAGAGGGTCCTATATATTATGGCACCTGAGAGAAATAATCTCTGCTTATGCTCTTCCATTTGGTAGCAGTCTTACACAACAGATTTTCTATGACATTTTAATTTATTAAGACTTTTGTTTTTACTCAGGATTTACCGAGCTTTACCCTCTCTAAAGAACTTACTATTTGTACACCTTTCTTCCCTCTGCCTTCCTGTCTCCTTCCCCATCAAACCCAATATATTTAGCTCTTTGCTTGGACTTTCCACACACTATTTCTTCTAGACTGCAGCAGCTCCTGGGCTTTTGGAAGAAATTAGCTCACAGCTCTTGTTCATATGGTCTGGTTACATAGAGGTATTGCTCTGAAGTGTCATACATTTATCTTCATATAACTGTGAGAGAATACATTTGTATTACCTCAGGCTACTATACTCTTTCTCTATAGCCTTTCAAGTGGAAATAATGCCTTAAAATAGGTGGATGTGATAAAAGGAGCATTTCCTATCGTATGACAGCAGCTATTAAAAGGACATACTGTTACCTAACACACATGCCACTGTGTCTTTTGTTGAAATAGGCCAGCCAAGCGCCAACAAGGTATTGCTCTGACAATCCCACAAAGATCTTCGTCAAGGTGAGGTGACCGTGGCATTGATAGTCCTAACTTGATGTCTGATAATGAGATATCTCATTTGTATTCAGAAGAGGTCAGATTAAAAGCTCTGTCTCATCTAGGTTGCCCTTTACAATGTAAGAACTGCTAACCTTTACTGCCCACTACAGTAAAAAGTTTAAGATTTCAAGCATTAACAAAGGGAGTTCTATTACAGTAACAGTTAGAAGGAATTCAACTTGGCTTCTGTTTTAATAATCTGGAAAATAAATGAAAAAGAAGAGCTTTCTTGAATCGTGGTTAGGACCACTGGCAAGGAGTTAAATAAAAATGCCAGTGATGGATTGTAGATATGAACAGGACAATCACAGTCTAACAAATAGTCAAGGCAAGCTCTAGTGTGTTTTGAATCATGAGTTTGTAATTCCTCGTGTAGCTGGATGAATCATACCTTGCAGGGACAAGAGTCCAACAAATATTACGGTGTTTGAAGGACAGAATCACTATTATTTCCCTGAGATTCCTGGGGCATAGGGCCCCATTCCCAGAAAGGTATGTGACTCAGGTGGGAATGGGGTTATGCAGCGGGTTTTTGTGTGGTGCAAAATCGGTAAGGCTGCTGTTTACAAAGAAACTGAGATTTTTATCTGCTGATGCTGGTGCCTTGCTGGTCAGTTTTCTGTTGCCACCTCCTATGCGGGTAGATTAGATTTTGACTTTTTTTGTCTAATCAGGTACAAGAGCAGTCTCTATATTTGGGCAAAGATTAAAATCATAGCTTTAGTTATATTAGAGCTGGGGCATTGAGCTTGGTGGGGGGAAGTTGTGTTGTATTTTGTTCTGTTTTTTTAATGAAAGTTTGCTGGCTGTGAACATGCTTACCATCATACTAAAAAGATCCCCTAACCAAAATAGGTGTGCACAGCACTTAGCAACACTAATCAGTTTACCCTTTCTTAAAAACCTGCAAAAGAGTGCTGTTAATGAATGTTTTTTTCACTTTTGTATCTCTCCTTTATGTAGCCCATAAATTCACAGTATTTATTTTTAAAGGTTTATTAGCAGAAAAGCTAATATCACTAGAAAGGCTTTTTTTCCAAAAAAAAATTGTGCTCAGCAATTCTACAGAATTCAATTGCTGCTAGATTAAATGAAATCTAACATAATTTATTTCTCTTGGTAATCATTGTGTTTGAATGTTGTCACAGGAATTTTGGTTTCCTATTACACTTAGCTACTTTGGATTGTCCTACTGATAAAGCTTTATAAGAAATATTCTTGAAACTAAGAAGATAAAAACTCCAATTTATTGCTTCAATTGTTAATTTCACAGCTCAGTGATTATCTCAAAATATACACTGGTTGACTGAGCTACAGCTGTGGCCAAATATTGATTTTTGGGGGGAGGTTTTGTTTTTTCATACAAAGAATTACTTCACCTAATTCCCTATGGGGTTTTTTTTATAATTAATAAAGCAGTAAAAATTTCTGCTCAGTCAGAAAGGCGACATGGAAGTCTGAGTTAAAGTATTTTTAATGTTACTAAGGAGAGAGTGAAAGAAATTTTCCTTTTATAAAATATCTACATTTAGTCCCTGATTGCAATAACTCTTTCCTGGAACTAAGACATCAAAAGTTCTTTCTGTATTTCCATTTAACTCAGTGGAGACATTCAGTTTAGAAAGATTGTTGTTGCTGTTAGTTAACAACAGTTTGTTGCTGCTCTCTTGAGCCTCCAGTTACTGCCTCGATTCAACAAAGCCTGTGGCGAACTCCCTGTCTTTTAAACACAACACAGGATATTTCTGACCTCAGCAGGAGTAATGTACGATGCAGACATTCTAATGTCTGCCCAATGTGCTGTGGTTGTGGAAACATTTTGTGGAAACCAAGAAGTTTGAAGAGTCAAAAACACAGATTGAGTCTGTGGTAAAACATCTTGTCAGTCCACTGATGTTTCAAAATCTATATGAAGTAGTAATCACACGTGACAGTCCAGTTTAAGTGGCTTTTTCAGGTTATATGGATAAACCAAAAGAGCTACTTTAAATATGGAAGATGCTTTTCAACTCATCATTGGACAATAATGAAGATGCTTTTCAACCCATCATTGGACAACAAGTGCATTTTGAGATCAGGCTGTGTTCCTGTAGCAACTCCTGCTGATGAATTTGAACCACTGAAGTTTTCTGGAGCTTAATGGCTTCAGTGAAGGAATGCAGACTGTTCTACATGTCCTCCTCTAGATGAGGTTGATGAAACAGTATTTTATTTGTAAAATATATATCCCTTCCCTGAGACCATGGGTTAATGTAATCAGTGAAAGCAAACCCATTGGTACTTATAGGGCTGCTTAAACACATCTGGCATCTGTTTTTCCAGTTGCAACAAATTCCATTACATTGAGTACTGCTTAAAGGACAGAAAACAATTACTCCAGCTGTGAAGATGTTTGTAGCAGCTAGTTATGCAGATTTTAGCTCTAAATTACAATGGCCCCAAGAGATAAAAAGGGTTAAAGGGATGAAAATATAGATCTACAAGTTAACAATATTCATAATAGTATTTAGAATAATTCAATGCCTTCTATATTGCTACCAGGTGAAAATATCTCACTACTTACTCTCAAAGACTTTGATCTCACTCTACTTAATAGTTTAAAAATATTGTAATCTATTGGGACTATTTATTTGGTCGATTGTAAGAATAAATCTGAGGATTATTAGTTAAATAGCATTAATATAAACTTGGTAACACATCAAAAATATAAAGTCGAATTTTTGCTGCAGTATTAAAATGAATTTAACCTAGTAGTCCATTGTGAAACGACCCTTCAAACCAATTTTTAATTTAGTGGATGTTTCTCCCAGTTCACAAACACTCTCTTTTATGTTCATTTCAGTTATTTCACTCTTGTGCTCTGTCATCACTCCTAGTGCTGAAGTCTCTGAAACAAAGTCTGGGAAACAACTTGATAGCTCCTTCTGGACTGAGTGACTCCAACAATGATAAATGAGTGTCTGGGACTTTTTGTTCCAGGCTTTAAAGAAGTGTCAGCTTCACAGTCTAGTGTTTGCAAGTCTGACTACCATGAAAAATCTGAATCTCATAAAAAGCTTCTGGAGGTGCCATTTGAAGAATAAAGTCATCTTGTTTCTCAAAGTCAATTTTTTAATTAAGCAATGTGTGGCAGGGGTGTGGGTGTATATATATGAATTTAAAACTTTACTTTTTTTTAAGATTTTTTTTCAGAAAGTAAACTGTAATGCTTTTGGGGAAAAAATTCAAATTTCTGATTCCAGAAACTAAAGTGTGCCTATTAGTTTGTTTTTTTTGCTAGTGCGTTCTTCATTACTTTTCTGTAAAAATACCCATTTACTGTATGTCTGAATATCAAAGAGATTGGAAGCAAGGTCACTGTTCAGAAAAATTCTGAATGGCATGGAGTTGTCTTTTCATTTTTTTTCTTCACGGCTGGAGTTGATAAGCAAAAAAACAGTGCTAAGATTCATAACTGACAAGGAATGAAATTTGGACAGAAACAAATCACTTTGTGATCTGTTTAAAAGAGTAGTTATTTGGAATAGTGTAAGCCCTCTCATCTCATCTCATCTTCTTAAAGCTCCCAAGCTCTTGGAGTAACAAAATAATCTCTACAGAAAAGTAGAATCAGCTCCAGATTTTTGAAATACTATTTCAAGTAGAATAATTTTTATCTTCAGTTATACTACTTCCCAATATAAGGGAAAAAATTAGTAAATCAGTAACTTGAAGTCCTGTAAAGATTTCTCATAATTATAATAAATTAATAAAATTACTTTATAATTATTTTATAATTTTAAATTGTCATCAATTAAAAGAAATATGAAAATATTTCCTATCTGCTATTCTGTAGAATAATTTCTGTACATTGTCCTTGTAGAAAATAACTCATATAATTTTAAAACCTGTTAGAAAAGTATTTAAAATATATATTTCTCTGTCCTGCAGTATCCTCTGAATTTATAAAACCTTGTTTCCATGTTTTTTCAAGTTTCAAAGGGCTAGATTAGAATATATGATTGGAACTTAATATGGTTGAAGTCACTTTGTTGAGTACTACTAATACATATTATGGTTTTTTTGATTTCTAATTCGCTTTCTTCTTTTGTCTACTGTGTAAATAAAAAGAAAATGATCAGAGCCCAAAACTGTATTTTTTGCTTAATCTCTTTTTGGAAGCACATGTAATATACACGTAATGAGGCAATACACAGGAGATGGAAACAGACTCAGGCCAGTTGGAATAAATATAGGGAGGTTGTCAGAGGAAGTAGAAATGAGACAAGGAGAAGGCCAAGGCCCATCCAGAAATAAAACTGGCCAAGGACGTCAAAGACAACAAAAAGGGCTTCTTCAAATAAATCAATAACACAAGCTCAACAAAGGCAAATGCAGGGTCCTGCACCTGGGGAGTAGTAATCCCATGCTCCCCCATAGGCTGTCAATAACACAAGCTCAACAAAGGCAAATGGAGAAGGACCTGGGTGTCCTGGTGGACACCAAGCTGTCCATGAGCCAGCAGTGCCCTTGTGGCCAAGGGGCCAGTGGTGACCTCAGGTGCATTAGGAGGAGCATTCCAGCAGGGCAAGGGAGGTGATCTCGCCCCTTTACTCAGTCCTGGTGAGGCCTCACCTGGAGTGCTGTGTCCAGTTCTGGGCTCCTCAGGACAAGAGAGACACGGAGCTCCTGGAGAGGGTCCAGTGGAGGGCAACAAAGATGATTAAGGGACTGGAGCATCTCTCTTAAAAGGAAAGGCTGAGGGAGCTGGGCCTTTTCAGCCTGGAGAAGGGACAACTGAGAGGAACTGACCTCTTCAGTGTCTGTCAGTATCTGAAGGGAGGGTGTCAAGAGGATGGAGCCAGGCTCTGCTCGGTGGTGCTGAGCAATAGGACAAGAGGCAATGGGCAGAAACTGATGCACGGGAATTTCCAGCTGAACAAGAGGCAGAACTTTTCTGTGCAGGTAAAGATAACACACATTCAAACAGATTGTCCAGAGAGGTTGTGGAGTCTCCCTCACTGGAGATATTCAAGAATATCTGAATGCAATCCTAGAATGGCTCTGTTTTTGAGCAGGGAAGTAGGATCAGATGGCCCACTGTGGTCTCTTCCAGCCTTATCCATTCTGTGATTTGGACCAAATTTTATGTCAGAAAATAGGATAATATTTTGCTTTTCAGTAAACATTTTATAAAACAGATGTGCCATTTAAAATCTATTTTCATAAGCATCAGTGCTATTTAAAAAGAAAAAATGAACCTCTCTCTGATGTCCACTCTCTAATCTTGCTTTTGGCAAAGTCACCTTACTTCACCAAATAAGCCTCCCTCTATTTGACAAGTCAAGTCAACAATGACAACTGAACCTATTTGGTTAAATATCCTATCGTTCAGCTGTAGATAAAATGACATGGGAGACTTTCCAGAATTTGACTTTGCTCATCTGGTATCACAGAAGAGGTGCAATTGAGCAACTGCAAATGTTGTGCGTACAAAAGCACATCCTGGAAAGAAGTTGGTTCTTCACTGTATTTGCCACACATTAGATGTAGGCTGTCTCTCATGGAAAATTATTTTTACAGGTCCGTGTGCCAAAATAAATCCTCTGTATTTCTTCACCTTACTTGGAAAATGAAAGTTAATTTGTGCCATCTGCTCTATCTATTATTTCACTAAGGTGACAAAACATTTTGAATTATGTTATAAGTGGTTCTTTGAACTTATAAAAAATGAAGTCCTCAGAATAAATTATCATATTTATTTTGCAAGAAAAACAAATATTTATTTTCTATTGCTTAAAAATATTTGTTATAGAAATTGGAAGGTAAATTTTATATTAAAAAAAGTTTTTTAAATTAAAATTGAAGTATGAATTTATTTTTTTTTTAAGTCCAGTTTGGGGAAATATACAAATATTTATTCTCACTGTGTTTATATAAGTTCAGTCTTCCACTGGACTGGAAGGATATTTGTTAGAAGAATAACATTTCTCAGTTAAAATGTGTTACTTTTGTTCTGTAACTGAGATGCCAAAAGCTTCTAAAGAAATATGTTAATAGAATTTTAAGAGTATTGCTCCAAAAAACCCAACTCCATTTGAGAGTTAGGAAACAACATTTCAAGTTCTTAAATGAAAAAAACTGTATTAATTAGATGAGAATTGATAATTTTTTTAAAATTATGTAAGATACCAAATATGAGTTATTAATACTCTGTATGATTCTAGCCTAGCTGCATCCTATAGCCTTTAACAAAAACCTCCTCTGTTGACTTTAGGCTGTCTTTTGCATAGACAGAACTCATATTTTTACTGATAATAATGGTAAGAAATGGAAGATAATCTAAAACAATCATAAGAAGGGTCAAGGTTCTCCTGAAAGGAGGTTGTAGTCAGGTGGGGGTCAGTCTCTTCTCCCAGGCAACAAGTGACAGGACAAGAGGACACAGTCTTAAGCTGAGCCAGGGGAAGTTTAGGCTGGGCATTAGAAAAAATTCTTCACAGAAGGAGTGATTGAGCATTGGAATGGGCTCCCCGGGGTGGTGGTGGAGGCACCGACCCTGGAGGTGTTTAAAAAGGACTGGATGTGGCACTCAGTGCCGTGCTTTAGTTGACAAGGTGGTGTTAAGTCATAGTTTGGACTTGATGGTCTCAGGTCTTTTCCAATCTAGTTAATTCTGTGATTCTGTGATTCTGTGATATTCTTTGCAAATATTACTGTATTAATAAGCTGTCTTCATCCTTGTTCATTCTTAGTTACTGGCATAAGAAGTTTGATTATTACACCAGCTAAAAGACCATGAGAATCGCAAGTAGGAGTGAGGGAAAAAAAACCCCTAACCCCCAATGTTCTCTAAATTAATGCAAAACCAGTGTAGAATACAAATAGTACAACAAAGAGCAGACTACAGGAAAAATAATAGGAATAATTTCTTGTAGTGTCAGAGAGACTGCTCTTCTTGTTTTGGGGGGTTTTTTATCATCTGAGATAATGCAATTCTGTAATCAGAATAACTTTTTATAGGGAAAAAATAATTTCCTTTCCAATAACTCAATTTCCCTATGAGTTCTCATGCTTAAAAAATATCTAGAGTTTACTTGGCAGTTTTTATCTTTTCCAATTTATTTTTTATGTGCTAATAGACTGCAAGTGGTTGAGAAGATACAGAGGGCTTAATGAGTCGTCCTTTCTTAGGGAAGAAGATATTTATAAGAGAGATTTATAATTAACTGAGAGTAAATAAGGAACTGTGCATGGCCTGCTTTCAACTACTGCTTTCTCTGAAGCTAACAAGTGAACATAAAGGTAATTATTTTTTCTGAGGTCTTTAGTTCATTTCAGGTGATTTCTGTGGATATCAGGAAATAAATAAAGTAAAATTAATGCTGTTGGTTTGTTTTTTGGCATGAAAAATTGATCTTCAAGAAGAAAATGTACTGGAGGTCACAAATGGATTCAAGGTAGAATTATAAATAAAGATCTACTAGCAATTATTTTCTCTTCTTACTCCCTGGGTGAAAAAGCCTTCCTAGTGTTAAGTCGCATTTTTTTTCTTTAAATTAATGTATTAAAAAGTTGGGCCCTGTAGGTGCAGGGTCACCCTGTGATGGTGGGACAGCTGCTTTGCCTTCGCCAGCCAGCCCCAGCACAGCAGTAACTCGTGTTTTATAGGTTAGAGTTTCATAGAAATTCAGGTAGTAGATAAAACATTTAAGTTTTCTTTCCCCAGATATTTGTAACAAAAGACCTAATTCAATAAAATAAATATTCAATTTCAAAAATGGGATTGTTTAAGTAGCTAAAAGGGCACTTATTTTGTTATTTAATATTTTGCAAGTGGGACTTGAATAGGGAATCTTCAGTCAAACAGAAACGTAAAAACTGCTTTAGACAAGTATTAAATTTCTATGATGTCAAACATAAATTGTAAAATTTCTGTATCCCTCACATTCAGATGTATGGACTACAGTCTTGGAGAAACATATATTTTGTACTAATGTTACTGACCAATGTGAATAACTTGATCCAGATTGGGTTGAGTAGGTTGTATAAATGCCTAAAAGTGTTCCTTTGCAGTTACTATAGCTAGTAATTACGTGAATATCACTGAATATGTTTATCAGATTTGCTCAATGCTAAAACCATAGCAGCTGCCAAACTCTAAAAAAGAGTTTGTTGATGTGAAAAAAATAAAAAAAAGTAAGCTGACTCTGCACATAAAGTTCATAAGTTCAACAGCGTTTCAATAAGTTGAAAGGGAACAGCAGGATCTAAACCATCTTGCCCTTCATATTAGCATTTTATTAAGTAATTAGGAGCCAAAATAGGGTCAAAAAAACATGCTGTAAAGCCAAATTACTATTTTCTTTCAAATTTATACTAATTTCCAATTTAGAGGAGGAAAACCAAATAGGCGTCTTGATCAGGCTCTCATTTGGTATGCCTTGGGTGTTTTTTTGATCACATTTTCTTATAGGGAGGAAAACAATAGTAATGGTGCAACGGGTGTGAAGAGAGAAAAGTGAGAGTGATCAAAGAAAAAAAATACCATTTATGCTTCCTTGAGACTAAAAGGAGCTACATTTGGAAAAAAATACAGCAGAGAGCTTAAACACTGCTGATATAAGGCTGTAGCTCACTAGTTTCGAAGCTTGACGGTTGTGGCTGGGCAACGCCAATACCGAGTAATTGCTTAGAACACTATAGATCTGAAAAGGACCACAGTTAAAATATAATTTAATTTCCATGAAGTTAGGGTAATAAGTTATCTTATAGTTTAAAACTTGGCACTTTTTTATTTCCTACAAAGGTTTTTTTAATACTCCAGAACTGATTTTCATCTGGAAAAGAATGTAAATGTGAATATCACTGAACATGTCTGAAACCATTTCCTAAAAAACAGGTGAGAATTTGATTTATAAAAGTGGGCTAGATAACCATTTCAAGAGCAGATTGTAGCCTGAAAACCAGAGCACTTTTGGGAAATGTGACAGTGCTAATAGAAGATCCACCCTACTTATGCCAATCCAGAATCCTGAAACCAGACTCCTTGTGCCAGGCTAGTACTATTTTTCTTGTAGGGATCATATAGGATTGTTAAAAAAAACCTAAGTTAATAATGCCTTGCTGACTTTGTTTTCCCCTCTTTTTTGGGAGAGTGGGTCTTGTAAAAGACCTTTTTATTCCAAAGACTCTGAAAAAAAAGCTCTTGGAAACTCTTAGATTTAGTCTAAGAGCAATCATTTTAAGATCTTTTAAGAAAATCTGCTATTTGAATTTATTTTATTTGAGAGAAAGAATTCAGCTTAAAATTTACAGCATCAGGTGGCTGTTAGCCCATGTTAAGATCTGATTAGTGAGAGATGTTTCCACCCGAATTAAAGTGCAAATGAGACTGCATGCCAAAGTTAATAATACAGATTTTATTAAATGATGAATTTGAAGTAGAGAGATAGAAAGAAATAGAAAAGAGACAGAGAGATCAAGTAGAAGATAGTTAACATCTGTGAATCCAGTAGCATCCCTTTGGTCCTCCAGAAGCACCCTGGGCTTCTCAGTAGTGGGGAGCCTGATGTTGTTCAAAACTTTTCACTATTTATACATTTTAGCAAACAAAGGAATTTGTTCATTGGCTGCAGAGTTCTCTAATGCTAATTAGTTTGCCTGCTCAGTCTTTCTCTTCGAGTCAGTGATTTTCTTGGGTCGGTGGGCTGTGAGTTGGTGCAGGCGATCTCCCCCTGCAGGAATTATCTTTATATTTCTTTTGGGCTCCAGACACATAAGACAAGCGGTTTTCACTTCATCTGCTGTGGGAATCATTTGTTTGTCATCCATCTGTAATATGCTTTGGCAGTTAAAATAGTTTGCTATTTATAAATACTAAATAGAGTGTAAACAAATTTATCTCACTCTTGCTTATGATTTATTTTTCACAATTAGTTATTGTGTTTCTTTACCATGCACACAAATGCTATTGTTTCAAAAACCCTGTTGGAAAATGTAATTAGCATCTCGGGTACAGAAAAATGTTTACTTATTTATCTTGTTGCATTAGAGTAAGTAAAGACAATGTTTTTTATTTCTGTCTTTGCTGTCAGTTGTTCTCAATAGATTTGTTAGTATAGCCTTCCTCCTCTCCTCAGAAATCAGAATTGAACCTATCCTGAATCTTAGGCATTCCTCTTGGGCTTGAAATTGAGAAACATTTAATTTATCATGCTAAGAGTCCTTTCCTGGTTTGGTATGAGTCACGAGGAGTTCAGCAGTCGTCTTTGCCCTCCATCAGGGCACATGAGTAATCTGGCCAGGAATAGCACAGGACTGTGGACAAAAAGACTGGCTTGTTCAGGGATGTGTGGGACTACACTTGGCAGGTAGAATAGGGGGAACATCCTGTGGGGAGCTGTGGATGGCTTATGATATAAAAAGACTGTTTTTATACCTTCTGTAAGATAAATTTGGCCAGTTCAAGTCTTGCCCCTCAGTGGCTGATTTGCCCTTTTCCCTGTCATGTCATGAAAAATGCACCAACTTGCAAACAGTACAGAATAGACAGTAATTTTACCTTTGAGGATAAGTATGATTGTGCACTTCAAGTGAGACCTAAAAATAGCTAACGACCTGAGATAATGAAGATTCTTAACAAAAATAAAAAAATACTCAGCCAATTCATTAAAAAAAAATCTAATTTATTTATGGTGACTACTCATACAGTGAGAGATGATTAATCTCATTGAAATGCTTTACATTAAAAGGAAAAAAAAGCGTGTGGGTCTGCCTAGCAAATCAGTTGCTCAAATCACTTGGAAAACGTGTTGTGATATTCGAAACAAGCCACAGGTAGTGGAGCTTCTGAGCTGTAAGCCTGGTGAAGTGGGAGTTAATTGCACGTTTTGGTCGTGGGGCCACATCCTGCTGTTGCTAGGTTATTGCAGCGTGAGAATGGATGCTGCGTCTGCTGATTGCACCAGGGAACAAAGTGGTTTCGTGTCGCATCAGAAATGCTGAGACCATGACCTCATCCCACACAGTCTTATTAGCAGTGATGAGCAGGAGTTAGGTCTGTTCACCCAACAAGTAACTCCTGTGAAATATTCTGTCTCTGCTTTGCATTGAAATGATGAGACCAGTATTACTGACAAAGCCTTATATATATATACATATATCCTGTACAAAGGCAGGTTACATCTTTTAAAGGGAAACAGAACACTAAGACAAGCTGCACTGTAAACTTTAAACATGTTGCTAGGATTGTCTCCACTTTACCCACTATTTTTTATGTGCCATGAAGAAATTTACAATCTCCAGTCACAACAGCCATTAGTTATTTAAAAATATCTCTTCATTTTTGGTGTAAGAAACAGGTGTAAGTAGAATGGACAGATAATTGTTATAAAAGAAATGGAGAGGTATCCCTGAAACCCATAGGTGTTGTCATCAGAACTGTAGTCACCACTGCAATTCTACTGCTTTATGCCCTTTCGTGTGTGGTAGCACATGGGTAACTCATCTCAAAATTATAGGGAAAAATACTGCTCTGAGGCAGTGACTTCAGTGTGACCTTGACAAGGAGCATAGACTGTCCAGCAGTGTCCAGTTTCCTATAACCACCTTTTAAAATAAGATTACTGCAAATTATTTGTGTCCAGTATTTCACACTGGAAATAAGTTCAGTAAAAAATGACAGTTCTTAATGAGCCATCATATTCTAGTGGCAAATACCAAGCCTAAACAGGTAAATAAATTAAGATATTTCTCATTGCATGCTTACTTCGATGTCTTTCCGCTGAACAAAAATCCTTATTTTGGGGGATTGTTAGGAAAACTGAATTTCTATACTTAATTGCACTTGTTTTCTTAGAATTCCTTCCACGTGTCTATTGATGCTTCAAATGTCTAGGTCATCTTGAAAATTTTCCTTTTTCACCCTTAAAAAAATAGGAGTGTGAAGAGTTGCTGTAATTAGTGGGCATAAGAATTAATTTTCATTAACATTAACCATCAAGAAACGTTAAACGTTTTATCAAAGCTTGTGTTTTAGACAATAACTGTGGAAAGGACAAGCACCTTCATAAGGGTAGCTTCCCATAAGGAGCATTAGGCTGTGAAAAATTGAACTGAGGAACTTCAGTATTTTTCCACTATTTGCCTAACTTGGAGCAGGCGCTCCATTTATAAATAATTAAATTTGGATGAGATGGATGCAGTGCAAAAAGTTCAGTTACAGCAGACACTTAACAGGATTTTCTGCTCAGTTAAGGGGATTCAAATGAAATAGGTGTCTTCCAGCACAGAAGAGCATAGTTGAAAACAGTTCAGGAGTATGGAAAAGCTTACAGAGGCTCCTTGTCACGATACAAAATCTTTGTTATACAATTATTTGTTGTTGATTTTACCATAAGCTTGGAAGGCTGAGGTTGATACAGGACATAAAAAGCAGGTAGGGCTGTCAAGATAGTTGTGTGTCCCTTGTGGAGTATGTATTAACCAACTCTTCCTACACAGCTGCTTGAAAATCTTCTGAAATGTCCGCTATGAAGTACAACCAGACACAGGACCTTGCGTTGGAGACACATTGTGACTTGATTTGACTTGACATTTTCCGGGTCTGGGCTATGATTTTGACACTCTATGACACTAATGTGTTTTTATTCATGACCTTTCATGTTACTTTTTTCCTTTTTGGGCACCAACCTGGTTTTGGCTGCAAATATTTCCAAAGGGACCATATGGCCTCTGTACCATTCACTGTAGTAAAAACCATGGCTGCTCACCATGAGGTTCTCAGTTGTTACTCCTGACTTAAGCAACTTAATGCTAGCATTTATTTGTGAGGATACATTTTCATTTCTCTGAGAGCATTATTTGGGAGCATATCTGGGAAAAATTAAGAACAAACAATTCTTTGCTAGGTAAAGTCATGGTGTTTAGCCCTTGGGGTTGTGTGCGTTCTGTGCAATGGCAAAGCAGTGCTTGGCAAGTGAATGACTGCACACTCATCCTTAGTTTGTCTGTTTTGTGCTGGTTGTGGTACCATCTGAAACCTGACTAACATGAACTTTCTAAATCGGGTGACACAACAGGACATCTAAGTTCCCAGGCCTGCATATGTGAGGACAAGACTTACCTCGAGTCTTTTTTGGGGTATAACCCAGACCAGTACCAGCCGACTCCTTTAGTCCCACCCCAACATCATTGCTGCTCTATCTTCTTTTCCACCCTTTGATTTATGCTTCATGCTTCCCAAAATTATTCTAGATGGAGACATGTTGTTTTTGTTTTCTTTCCTTGTTAGAAGATAGTGAAGTAGTGACTAAAATAAAATAAATCATGTCTACGTCTTGAACTTGGTGAAGATATGCAGAACTGAGATCACAATTTGATCTCCTAGTGGTAAATGTCATAGAGAATTATTATGGGAATACGTATACACCAGGCAGCTGTCCTCACATTTTCTCTTAATCTCCACTGTCCTTCTAGGTCTTAAATTATTGACTTAATTACACTGAAATGAAGCCATCTATGACTTAGTCATTAGATTACAAAAGCAACATTCATTGAGATTATGAAAATTCAAATAATTTAACTCAGCTGCAAATGATCTGCAAGTCTGTGTTTAGAAAATTTGCCTATACATGTACTCGAGATACATCCATTTCTTCAACATTATTGGAAAAAAAGCTTGAAAGCTTGGTTTTGTTAATATTTTGCATCCTCCACTGATCACTAATTTTCAAGATTGATGATGTTTTTGCAGAACATTTCTGCACTAAGCTAATTTCCAATAATGTTCATAGACAGAGCTTTTTGCTGTGCCTATTGTACACATTTTCCCACCCATGCAAAACAGTGTGAATGTCTTATTAGAGGCTGAATCTCCAGTAATTAGTACCCTATCGCCTGAGTAATGAAATAATCCATGCTGCACTATTTTTATGCGTAACAAATATAGCTAAAAGTTTCTTACAATAAATGAGTTTTCTCAGCTTATTATTTTTTGTTTCCTTCCATCATGTCCTCACAATGATGAGATAGATGAGAGACTTTTTGGGCCACTGAAGGCAGATTTAGGAGAAAAAGAACAAAAATTCTTTTCCAGAATAGAGTTCTGGAAAAAGTTCCACTCATCCTTGCCATTCTACTAATTCATTTCTCAGTCTATCTACTAATTAAAAAATGTTTTCTCTGTTTAAACATATACTTTGTTTAAATATGATGTGCAGTCTAAAGAACAGCTATGCATGTGGGTAGTATATTGATAAGACTATGTCAATACTGTAATGAACACTGAATACTGTAATGTCAATACTGTAATGAACACTGAACAATACTTGAAAAGTATTGTTAAATTGAATTTGAATGGATTTAAGTATTAGTGATTCCAGAGGAAAACAACTTCTATTCTTCAGTTATAGATTTATTTGTTTGTTTGATTGATTCCAGTAGTAGTAATATAAAATTCTAAGAAATGTGATAGAATGATCTACTTTCTGGAGTCTGTTGGGGTGTTCTGGGTTTTTTGAGGGGAGTTAGTTTGTTTATTTGGTTTTTGCTTTAGATGCTTACAAGGTGGTTAGGTAAGATACTGAGTCAATGCCATGGGAGTAAAATTATGAACAGAGGGAAAAATAAAGCGTTAGGATTTCCTGACCTTGTCTGAAGTGATGCATTTGATTCATCCATATTTTCATGCTTTGACAATTGAACCTTCTTTTGTTTTTAAATCATTCTTCCAGATGTCTGTAGAGCAACAGATTTTATCTGTTTTTGGTTTTGCCCTGGGGTTTGGTGGAAATTTTTTGCAGTTTTGTGGACTTAGTTGTCCGAACTAATGGCTTGACACACTCTTAAATAGTTCCACAAGATATGATTATACTTCTTTTGTCACGTTCTTTTGTATTGATTTTTCTTTGTGTATTTTCTCTTAGTGAATGTTGGTAAAAATGAACTTCTAATAATTTTTTTACTCTTCTTTATCTTTCTACAGAATTATATTTAGTGTACCTATATAAAAATACTTTAATTCATTTTTCTTGAGTTTCAGTGAATATTGCAGCCTTGTGAAACCTATTAAGAAGTCTATTAAACCTTACTAAATTTCATGGAACCCCACTGCTCTCCTTTTGTCAATAAGCTGACTTTATTTTTTCAGTTCCTAAAGTGTTTTTACTTCTGCCTTTATTTATAGTTCCAGACTTCATAACGAAAGAATTCATTTTTAGTGACAATAGGTGGAAACCTGTAATAAAGGATGAAATTCTTTTTATTGTCGTCTAACTCCTGTAAGTAGATATTAGCTGTCTCTAGACTACACATCTCACTGCTTCTTTTTTATTACAAAAAAAAATTTTTTTCTCTTGAACCAGACCACTTATATCTCTTAAATTAATACTACTTTCAAATAATAAAATAAAATTTATGATTAGTTTCTGAGACATGAACATGCTGTGAATTAAGAAGATGATAAAGTGTATGTTTTTAATGTTATCAGGCTAGGAAAGAGATAATTAGAGGTGCTGATAGATGCTGACTTAGAAAATAGTGATGGTAGTTGGGGAGATAGCTCTTTCCAAATACAGATAACTTTTTTGGACGGTTGGGAAGAAAGAAAACAGGGTATGGAAGTTCTTGATTTTGAAAGTACCATTGGGAGGCCAATCATGGTCTCATGCTCAGTGCCAATCTTAACAACTAGATATACCACTGTGAGTCTCCACTCAAAGTGGAGGAAAGTAAATTTTGCTCTTGATGAAAATCTGACTCATAGCACTCTAAGGGGTGTGTGCAAGTACACAGTCAAAAAACCACATTATTCTACAGATAGAAAACAAGCTTTAATATGCTTTGTAGAGCTTCTAAGCCAGTTACACATAAGGGAGTTTGAAGTTACATAATGACAACAGTGAGGTATTGAATATGATGATGTATTCTGCCCATCAGGAAGGGAAACTCTGTACCTTGGTACCACACCCAACAGAATGCCCAACTCTCCAGCCTGTCAAGATCCCACTGAATGGCAGCACAGCTTCCCAATGTATCAGTTTCACAGTATCAACAAGTGTTTCCGTTTGTTTCCTGAATGATCTGTAAGTGCTGGAAGTGCTCTGAAAGAGCTGTCCATTTTACCTTCGTCTTCCATATTTTGTGATTTCAGATCATCCAGTGAAAGACCTACTCAAATAAGAGTTAAATAGCCTACGGAGTCTAGGTTTGGACTAACAGAAGCTTTGTGTCTTACTCTAAAACTCCAGTTAGCTTTATTTCTATTACATTAATTATCTGAATCACGTGTATATATGGAGTTTGAAAATTTACTGACTTTTCTGGTTTTTGCTACATTTCAGATGTAAGTAGTAAGTTCAAAATCTCTTTCTACAACAAAAGATCTGTAGATATTAAAGAGTGCCTCAAGTTTGCTGCTTTTTCTGCCTTAACTCTTTTTATCTCTCATTTCTGACTTTTCTTAGCTATTGATCTATTTTCTGTCCCAGAATTTGCCACTTTGATTTTTCTAAACATCCCTCTAGCCCTCTAGTTCAGTGATTTATTGATTAAGAACTATATGAATTCAGATTTGCAAAAAGCAAATGATTTTGTGTGGTCCATTACTCTTTGACTGATTTTTTTCTTTGGTACCTCATTACTTCATGACTTTTTAACCCAGAGTTTGTTTACTGTTTACTTTTTAGTTATATTTCTTGTTCTCGTTGTTATACTACCTTCTGACCTATGTGACTTACACATTCAGGCTTTACCTGGTTATTTAGCAAAGTCCTACCTATTGTCATGTTGCAACTCCTTGGGCTGGTCCAGGGCTTCCTAACTTGCTTTGACCATTTCCAGTAACATTTGAACACCTATGTTTCATCCCATGATCAAGGATTATGCTTATGAAAAGATCTCACTGGTTGTCTAGAGAAGCCAGAACACTGAAGATTATACACTTGGTAATTTTATTTATTTAAATGTTGGATGTTTTGCTCAAAATATTATTGCTTTCACCAAAAGGTATGGTAATGATTATTATGAGGAAAGGGATGCAAATGCTTTCTGAGAAGCGGCAAAGGATTGATTTACTGTAAAGTAATATGCTCTGATTTAAGTTCTTGTCATTTGTTTATTTCAATTCTCAGTTTTCAAAAGCCACCAAACTTGTGTTCTGCCCTGGAATGAATGCTGAGTGTTTAAGCTGAACCTTTTCAATTGTCCTTCTATCTCTGCCTGATTGTTGTCTAAAGAACAGGAACATGGAAAGGCCAGAAGGACGAGATGCTGGCATCATGCATTGAAAGGCAGTCGCCGGTTGCAAATCAAAACACTAAGGGACAAAGCAACAGGTTCAGATCTTGCTTCTGGGTTTCACTGTCTAAGGTCTTACTGCATTTCTAGAAAGAATCCAATCTCTGGCCTTTGTGTACAGGGTAGTTAATTTCATTTTTTATCATGAAATACATGTATATTTTAATTTACCCTATGGATCAAAATGCTGGCCTTGAAATGAGTATTCAACTCAAAACTTATTAGATAGTGGAATATTTTCAACATTTTTTTCTGTTACTGAAGATAAATATTTTAGAGATGGCTTGATATAAAAAGACTATTTGAAAATGGTTAAATCATATTTAAATTATGTTTAGTAACTTAAATTATGTGTATCATTAATGTATATAATTATACAGTCATAGAACAGTTTGGGTTGAAATGGACCTTAAAAACCATGTAGTTCCAATCCACCTGCACTGGCCAGTGACATCTTGACTAGACCAGGCTGCTCAAAGCTGCATCCAAACTGGCCTTGTACGTTTCCAGGCACGAAGCATCCATTTTTTTTAATGTCAAACATAAAACATTATTACCTTTATGTAGGTTATATTTTTGTGATTTTTGTTTTCCCTTCAGAGAGTTGAAGTTTTGTTTGAAATATGTGATTCAGCAACGCATTTTGCTGACACAAAGATAAAAAATGAACTATATTTATGCAAAAACATGTAGGCACAACTTTAAAAATGTGTTTCACATTAAAAAATACCTCCTCAGAGTTTTTGCCATCGTGATAGACTAAACCATCAGGGAGCCTGAGGCTCTGAAGAAGAAGCTTTTGCTCTCCTGTGACAGTTATTCAAAATATAGCTGGAGGAGGCCAGCACTCGCGGTTGGACAAGTAGACCATGACAGTCCTTCCCTGAGGTTTAAATATGCTGTACTGACATGAATACAAAATCCATTGTTATCCCTGTGTTAATTTAAACACTGACCTACTCTCATCCCTTTGATTAATGAACACCATCACAGCACTTTTATTTTGTACCTTAATTGAGTAATGATCTCTGGGGGCCAAGTGCTATATATGTAAAACTACTATTGACCACTGTGGGAAGGGACAGTGTCTGCTTTTGTCAAGGCAGAAGAGATGATTAAAGAACAAAGGGAATTAACTGAGACATGGGAACCTAAATTTAGTCCTGGTCAGTACAACATTCTCTCTTCTTCCCTCTGATTCTTGCCCTGAATATCTTTTCAGCAAGGATTGTCAGAGGAAAAGCATAATGGCCCTTGGAGTTTGTTGTGCTTTCCTAAGCCAGCAAACAATGTCAGCCTTAATTTGCTACTGCTGGTGTGTACCATCTCTGCACAGTAGTCTGGAGTTTTGTTCAGATCTAACACTTTGGAGGGTTGATGCTTGCTTTTTAGAGCATAATGATTCTTAAAAATGCAGAAAGATTTGAGTCACTAAGGGAACTCTGAAATTGTGTTTAGTCTGTATAATGGCTTGTCACGTTTAATAGTGTGTTGCTTTAATATTGCAATAAAATGCACATTGGTAAAATATTTGGGGAAAAAATAGAAAAATAATCTATTGATTATATTTGAAATGATTTCCAGAACATAGTCCTTCAGTGTTATGAAAATGCAATATATATATATATATATACGGTTGAAATCGTGCTCTCTCTCATTCTGGAAATAAGTTTAGGTTCAGAAGTATCACTGACAGTGAGTTCGTCCTGATGTGTTTCAACTAAATTCTGTGTTTAATAATAGAGTTTGTCTGGACAAGAATAGTTATAGAAAAAAGGGCCAGAATAGCTCAGGAGGTATTGAAGATTATCTTGCTGATGGAAATGCTGTCTGTATACATGCTGACTTTGTGAGTTCATGAGAGAATCTAGTGTGTAGATGGACTTGAATGCTTTCCCAGAAATCCTTAGTATGATGAGTGTGATAACTTCAATTGCTCTAAAACCACTTGGAATGGGTATTTTTATTGTTTTTTAACCAAAAAGAAGTCATAGGAATTTGGAAATTTTGATGAAATATCATTAAACTAAAAGATCTAAGTATTTTGGAAAGTTTTCTATCCTCCTGAAACTGGATTTGAAAGCAATATTTTAGTTTGATCTTCTATACTTCCAACATTTATTAATTTTAATTTGTTTAATTATCTGCTTCATTATACATATTATGAATTGTTCACGATTTTACATAGATTCTTAGCAACTGAGTACTTTAGCTAATTTATATATTTTTATGAGTTTAAAATGTGAGATAATATAAGTCAACAAAAGATTACTAGACTTCTGTCATGGTTTAACCTCAGGAGGCAACTATGCCCCACACAGCTTCTTGATCACTCCCTTGCATTGGGATAGGGAAGAGAATCAGAAGAATAAAAGCTAGAAAACTCATGGCTTGAGATAAAGACAGTCCAATATGGAAAGCAAAAGCTGCACATCCAATTAATTCACTTCTTCCCATGGACATGCAGGTGTTCAATCATGAACAGCCCAGAAAAGCCAGGCTCCTTCAAATGTAAGTGTTGCTTGAGAATACATATACCACAGCCCTGAATATCCCTCTTCCTCCCTCCCCCAGCTTTTATTGCTAAACTAAAAAGGTTATATGGTATGGGATATCCCTTTGATCAGTCAGGGTCAGCTGTTCCGGCCACATCCCCTCCCAGTTTCTTGTGCACCCCCAGCCTCCTCTCTGGCAGAGTGGCAGGAGAAACAAAATTTCTCAATTCTCCTTCAGTACTGCTCCATGATAGCTGAAATATCCTTGCATTATCAGCTCTGTTTTGTCCACAAATCTAAAACACAGACCCATACAAGTTACTGCAATGGAAACTTAAGTTTATAACTGCCAAAATCAGTACAGCAATTCACATAAAAGTGTCACGGCTAAAACCAAAACTACTTGGCTTGTTTTTTATTATAAATGTTGCCATAAATAGAACCCTTTCTAAAGCACCCCTGTGTTATCAGCACTGTTTTGGTCACAAATACAAAATATAGCACCATATAAAGTTCTATGAAGAAAATTATATCTTTTCCAGACAAAACCAGTAGACATCTCTGATTACTTTTCAGGATTTTTTTCCCACAAAGTAGAGTGTCATGGTTTTCATGCACTTTTTGACACTGTAGTGGTTTTAGCCACAGTTTCTCATTTTTTTGACTCCTAGGCAGGAATAGAAACCAGTCCTGAACACTTTTGCTTTTTTTAATTTTCTTTACATGACTGTGTATTATTGACCATTATAGCCTGTATTTGCATGAAAGCATGTATTTATGCCAGAAGTTTGGAAGGCTTGAGGTCATCTAGTAGCTAGCTAAACACTGACAGAACTAGGATGTGTTTTGCATAAAATGTGCGAAAACAACACCCAAAGATAGAAGTCTCTTTGCAACAAGATGTCTAAGAAACAGAATTTGAATTACTCTAGCTGTCTTCTTGGCTCAATTCTGTTGAGGGAATGGGGTTTTCGGCCACTCATTCAGACTCGCTCACGCAAGAAGCTCTCTTTGGCACATTGAATGGTGTATAGTCTCACTTGAAATGTATTCCTTGTTCAGCATATTTACCAGTGTGCATTCACATCTCTCCCACAGTCACGGAGGCACTTGCAGGATTTTGCAGCCCATGGGAGCATACAAAATTGTCAAATTAATAACTTCTTTTTGTGCATCACAATAGAAGTAGCTCTCCTTAGCCATGGGATTTCATGCTTTTATTCCTGCTTCTGGCTGCCATCATAAGATCTTAAGTTGCTTTTACAAGTGGGTGATGTATATTCAGTTTCTTGCTATGCCACTTGCAAAAAACCCTGGCCAGTTCATCTACAATGCCTTTAGTACTATTGCCAACTGTACTGAAAATCAGTAGATACTTATGGTATGGAGGATTATAAAAGGTAAAAACTTTAATTTGTGTCTCTGTAGTATTTTGGCAGGAACAGAGTAAATAGTTGAAGTGTGTTCATTCAATTTGCCAGGTGGTACTTGGCTGATGTTCTTTCAGCTCACTCTAAGAAAAGGCAAGGAAATACACGAGCAGTAAAGATGAGAGAAGAACAAGAAGAGATGAAAAAGCTTAGGAAATGTGGGGACTGTGACTAAAGCAGCACTGATTTAAAAGCAAATAACAAAAAATATTAGGAAATGTGTCTGTCCATGAGTGCACGGCAGACCATTACCACTTAAGCTAAAGCCCTCCAGATGCTGATGTGTTTCATTGAAAAACGAACACAAACTCAGTAGTTATGGGGGAACAAATCAAAACCGGGTTTTTTTAGAAGAAAAAAAAGGAAGAGAAGAATTTAGTCACTTCCATGCGGTTTCCACCCCTCATCTCAAAATGGAAGTGTTGGAACGGAAAGCAGTTCAGAGAAGCACAAGGGTGAAAAAAAGGCCTTGGAACAATCTTTGCGCAAAGAAAAGCTGAACAATTTTCAGAAACAGATGAGCAGGGAATAAACTAAAAGTGAAAAGAAACACAAAACTAGGCTAGAGAGTAAAGATAGGGGAAAACTAATATTCTCTTCTGTGCAAAAAGAGATCTTGAGAAGTCAAGTTAAGGTAACAGGTGGCATGTTCAAAGGAAGTAATGCAGCCATTTCTCCTGCAAGAGGTCACATTTGTGAAATTGCTTGTCAGTTTGCTGTGGATGGGAACTTCACATTAACTTCAAGAGGAGGCTGGGTAACTGCTGGAGAATGCATTCCCTGAGCATGCTAGACAGCTAAAAATAAAGCTGAGTTTAGAAATAGATGAAGGATGAGAGAGCAGTCAAAGTATTATCCCGTTCTTCATCCTAGGCATCCACTTTTTGGAGGCAGACACAAAATCCTGAGCTAACTGGACTTCAAGTCTAATTTATAGCAGCTTTTCTTTCTCAGTTTTGTTTTGGTATCGAGGGTGAGGTGGTTTGTGGGGGGTTTTGTATGGTTTTACTTTGGTTTTGGTTTTTTTTTTTCAAAGAAGGAAAACAGGTTTATAGTGTTTGAAGGTTTATATCATGTCTGTCATGATAAAGAAAAGGATGAGCCAGAAGACAATGTCATCATAGAAACGCTTGGCATGACACCTTGTATACATGAGATTTTGTTTATTTTCTATTACAACCAGTACTAAATCTTACAAGCCTTGCATAATTATTTTCATGATTTTTTGTGTGGAAGATTTTTTAAAACTAATTATTTTTAAAAGAGTTTCCCTTTCTTATTTCTCCAAATAAATATCTTTAATGAAAAGGAAAAAATAAATAAAGCCAGGAAAACACAAAACCCCCAAAAAACCCAGCTATTTCCAATGAAAAGCAGGGTTGGCTCAGAAAAAAGATATTTTTCAATGATTTTAATAGACCTCTTTGTTCTGAAAGCGTTGACATTGATTGCAGTGTGAAACAGCGTAGGGCCATTAAGTATGTTTGCTTCTCTTCAAATCACTGATTACTTTTCTTGAAACTGCTAGTGATATTCAAACTGTTTGGCAGTGCTTCTGAACCGTGTATATCATGAAATTCTTCTGCCAGCGTCGCTGTGGTTTTGCACAGCATGGGATAGATGGGCACATGAAAGTACCCGGTGCTCCTGCGTGACAGGGTGTTCCGATGAGTGCCCTGGCAGGAGCACTCCTGTTCTCCTGACGGACAGCCTTGTGTTAACAACCAGCAGCAAGTCCCGGAGCAATGAGCCACAGGGCTGGAGTAGAGTGGTGGACTCCAAGTGCCTGCAGGGCCTGTCATAAAGTCTGGAAAAAAATATACTGGGCCTGTGGCATGGGGCTGGATGTGAAGTTGGGAAAAACAGCAGATATTTGACCACTGGTTGAAGAAAAGGGTGCCTGTGGGACTTGCACTGTTGGTGATCTAGTGCTGAGTAGAGGATGCAAAGGAATGGGCGGGGGGAATGGATAAGGGTGATAAAGTGCAGGATATTTCCCTTCTGTTGTCTAGTAGGCTCTTATATGTACTGAATTAGGCTAAACACTGCTAGCTGTAGGAACTGGCAAAGATGGATGACTAATTTCACCCACTGAAGAAATAAGAAAAATGTGTTTGGCCCCAGTACAATAAGATTAGAATTGAAGATAGCAATGCTGTTTTTCAGTCTGAATGTTGTATGCTTTGGAGATGTGACAGTATAGTCTCACAATTGTGTGATGACCTTAAATATTTCATAAGCATTACTTTTCTGTGTTTAGCTGTCAAGGCTTAGACTTACTATGTCAATACATTGCTCACAGCCTACTTGAAACAGAATATCAAACAGCTTCTTACCGTGTTCCAGAATGGATCCTTAGGCTGGTATGGTTCTAAGATTAAGGTATGCAAAAGAAAATGTGGGAAAAGTTTAAATGGACAAGGTTAAACTTCTGAACCTGACAATATCTTTTGTTAATTGTTAAGATTATGCATGAGAAAGTGCACTGTTATATGGTCTTACTTAGAAAATCTCTTTGTTTGTCATAGAAGATCCTTCAAATGCTGTTTTATTCTAGTGAAAAAATGCAGCTTTCTTTATTCTCTAGGCAGTATAATTTGTTTATCATGAGTTACAGTCCTGTCCACAAAATGTAACAGCTCATAGAACAAACATCGATCTGCTATGCCATGAAAAAGAAAGAATTAAAATTAAAACTCTTGTTTTTACAGAACAGTTTAGTAATAAATCATACTAGAACCTCTTGTTTCAATGTTGACATAGTCTAAAATTATTATATTTCACTGAATAGATTTCAGAAGAAATGTTTACCTATTTGAGAAAAAGCATTTTACTTTCTGCAGAAAGTTCAAAAGTAGATGCCTACTTTGTTTATGGAAAATATTCCCGAAAGGATGCAAGTGAATACAGTTGGTATTATGGACTGCCCTTTTTTTGAATGACTGCCAAGACATTTGGAATCTTCATTGATGAGTTTTCTTCTCCTGTTTGTGGGTGGGTAGGGTTTTCATTTGCTTTGTTTTTATACTTTATTGAAAATTTAAATCAGAGATACCAGTTCTATGAACTGAATTTTTCAAAAGAGCTTAGAAACATGTGGAGACATCCTTATTCTAACTGATTAATGCAAGCTGATGTTATTTTTCAGGTTACTATGTCTAATCTTTGTCATGGTGATATATGTAATCTATTTAACTGTTCCAGCTGCATAAAGACTAGGATAAATGAATATGCCTCTGTGTGTCTGACAAATATTTAGACAATTTTTCTTATTCATTTAGCTTGCCAAGATAAATTTAAAAAATAATATTTTATTCCTCTGAAAAGTAATTGAAACACATCAAAAAGTTCAAAATTAATTGCATCTGTCAATCTGTCTATCTATCTATCTACCTATTTATCTATCTCTCTATCCATCCATCTTTATTAGTATTAACAATTAATTTTTAAATTTTAGGAATACCCTGAAATTCCATGGCAACACGAAGAAGCATTCACGTCTGGAAGCATTGCAGACATTTGAATTATGACAATGTGCTCTTTTATTCTCACCAGTGCACTGTACTTCCATATTCTTTAGAAAATAGGCTGCTCTTCATTAACAGGCAGATAGGAGACACATTTTGTCTCACAAATTACTTGATCTGGAATAAACCAAAGAGGAAAAAGAGTGACAAGTAGTGTATTTTGAGCGTGTGTTACTGACATGACTATTGGATTTCTTAAAAAGAACATGTCTGAAAACATGCATAATGTGTCTCCCTGGACTGAAAATCTCTTGCCTTAGATTGTAGAAGGTAAGCAAACAAACTTTTAAAGGTGAAATTTCCCCCACAATGCCTCTTATGAATTTCTATTGGTACTGTATTCAGTACTCAACCAACAATTCGTAAAATGTAAGCATAAAATATGTAGAATTGGCTCATCCTGAGTCGAAGTACTATGAACATCCTATCACATAAGTTAGGTCTATGTTAGGTCCTCTCTGCTGCTGTTAACCCATAGTTAACCCATGTGGTTAAAGCACATTCATGATTTCTGTATTAAACAGGAAGATCCACATTGCAGCATTTGTGAGACTGAGATATTTTGAAGGAAAACACTAGCAAAAAATGAAAGCCAACCTGCTTATGGAAAAGAAGCTCATGTGTTGAATAGTTAAGCTCCAATAATTGGTATAATAACCATTTTCTTTTTCTTTCTGCTTGCATACAAAAATTTCAATACTAAACACTGTAGAATATTAAAAATGTTGATTGCTAAAGTATTTTTTTTAAAGAACAACTGAATTACAAGTACAAACTAACAGTGTGATTCCAAAGAGGGAATTCTTCCTTAGTACTTATGTGTCTTTTAGTAGTTTAAACTTTTGCAGCTTGAAAAGCAACTGAATATGTGACTGGAATAACAATTTTGGAAAACTGTAGAAGAAGAAAGGATAGAATAGGATAGATAATTTTAAACAAAACCAACTAGCTTTTACCTTTAAATTCTTGTTTACATATCTTCATAGGTGAATTTGTCCCACAAATCTACTAGAGTTCAGTTCTGTGCCTGTTATGATCCAATTATGAGATGTCTCTGCCTCAACTGAGATGCAAACAAGACCATATACTAAAGTCAATAGTATGGATTTTATTTAACAGTAAATGTAAGGTAGAGAGAGAGAAAGAAATGGGATGGGGAGGGGAGGGTGAGGAGGGAAGAGAAAGAGAGAGGGAGAGAGAGAGAGGTTAAGTACAAGGAAATCACCACCATGTGGATTCCTGCGGTGTACCGCTGGCCCTTCTTCACCCTGTTCTTTGGTGTTGAGGTCCTGAGTCGTTCTTCTGGAGGCACTAATTTTATACAGTCCAAATCCCAGGTATCCACAGGGGCACAGATGCTATTCCCACAACTTGAGCTGGTATGTGCCTAAGCAGTTGCTTCCTTTCCCACAGTTTTTGTAACAGTGGGAATTTTTGTCTGGATGCTAACCAACAGCTCACCTCTGTTCGGCCTGGAAATTAGCTCCTTCCTTCTGGGCCATCTGTGTTTATCTTAAGTTCCATTGTTGTGGCTTACCTTATGGAGACAGTGTTTGTTGGGTTTTGGGAAGATAACTGCAGTTTTTAAGCCCCTACAGTGCCTTACTGCAGCAGGCTCCATGCACACACTCTGTCCAGGTAACCTGAACTGGATAAGCCCTGAGACACAACCTCTCCTTTTTCTGAGACACTGTATGTGGTTTCATAACTGATGTTTTCTAGGGTTAAAGGAATGTTTGGGTACCTAGCATTTTTAAGCAAAATCATCCTCCAGTAGAAAATGTAACACTAGAGATATTTACATATCTCTAGTGTTCTTGATTAAGGTATTAGACAATTTTTTTTCATTAAAGATGCTTCAAATTTCATCAGTTCTGAGCTACATACACTCATTACATAAATATTAAATATAAGATGTAGAATAAAATTTCAGTACTGCAGTAATTGATGTCAATGCCTTGAGACTTTTTTGATTCTGATATAGCTCTTCTGCAAAATTATACAAGTCACCCTCCATTATGAGGCTTCTAAACCAGACTTCACTGAAGTGAGTGTATGGAATGCTTTTTGATTAGTACCCACATTTAAGGTTCGGTGGCATAAAAAGAATAAAATCTTCTGATTTCCTTTGGTATCTGAATTACTCTCCGTAACTCAAGGCTGAACCTTCCTTGGGTATTTCACTTGGCTGATCTGGCAAGTTTTACTTTAGTCCTTTGCAAGAATAAATTGAAGATATTTTTACAGCTTAAATTTTTCCACTTTGAATGCATTTAGTCTATTCCTATTACTGTTCCTCTACTTTGCAGTCTTTTATTCTGATTTTCATAGAATTTAGCCTTTTAAACTGTCTTATCTTCTCCAAGTTGCTGGTTATCTCTGAGTAGACCTGATTGTATCTGATGGAAATAAAAGCAGCTTTCCAAGAGGGGTTTTTGTTTAGCTGGTTGGGGTTTTTTCCCTTTTAAGGGTGGGGTTTGGTTTTTCTCCTTCCCATTTTAAGGCCATCAACCATCATGCTTAAGCTCCACATTGTCATTAATTTCAGAAGGTACCTATTAAGCTCATTAAGCTGGTACTTGTCCCCATGCATATCCATTCACTAAATTTATGTCAAAAATTATTTTCCAGACTTTTGTAGATTGTCAGTTACAGTATAGCACTTGCAGACCATAAAAAATTCCGAAATATACCTTTTAATATTTCTGCAAATGTTCAAATGTTACTGTGCCTAAAAGGTTAAAATTTGAAATAATGAGTAATATTTAATTTTAATATTGAGTTTTAAATATATTGGATTTTTTTTTAAAAAAGTGGATTCAAGAGAGCAGAGAGGATTCACCTTATCTGACTGACACTAGCTAGAAAATAAAACAGTGAATGTGGAAACTAGTTTCAGATTGCTTTTCTAGGAAAAAGAGAACACTTCTGAAAAGTGGCTGATTTTATATACTGTGGACACTACTTTTAGGATCTTCATCTGAAATTTCTCTTCTCTCCAACTGTCTCCAAAAGACGAGATAATTGTTACAGATAACCTGTCTTTAAGATGATTAGTGGTGCAAGAGTGACCTGTACAGTTTGGAACTAGGACGGCCACCATTCCCAGAGATACTGTAATGATGTTTAGATGTGGTGCTTAGGGACGCGTGGGCTTGGCACTGTTAGCTTTACAGTTTGACTCAATGATCCTAAAGGTGTTTTCCAACCTAAATGGTTCTATGACTTATTTCTGTCACACACAAAATTAGATAGCAGACTATAGTTACTGTGTTGTGTCTTATAGTAAGATGTTATTAAAAATAAATGTTTTACAAGTCTGGTAGAAAGGAAAATATAGCAGGAAAGAGGAGGGAAATATCAGAAGATGCAGAACAGTATTTTAGACATGTTTGCTAATATTGACACACGGTTGCACCGAATCTAAAGACTCTTATGTCCCTGAATCTAAAAACTCCTCAAGCTATTTTGGTTTTGTTTGTAAATATAAGCGCTTCATTCACTTCAGAGTCTGGATCAAGGATAAAAAAAAGTCAGCAACTGTTGCCCTTAAAAGCATGTTAATCTAAATTTAAAAGTCTTTTTACTTAATAGTGGAGAAAAAACAATTTTTCGTGAAAGCTGACTGAGAATAAGGAAACTGCCATTTAGGTGCCATGCCCTTTCCTGAATAGTCATTCTGTGTTGTTAAAAAGCACAGCAACTGCACGTTCTTTAATTCTATAACAAGTCATTTACATAGTATTTAGGAATGGGCTGCTTCCATATGTTTTTTAAAGAGCACTGACGTATCTTGCTGTTTAACACCCATTCAAATTGAGTCCAAATGATGTGGTACAACATGGAAATAGATGAATGTGAAACTTGCCAAGGTGTCAGCCTGTCTACAGTAGTAGTATTCAAAATTTGTTCTGTGGTTGTCTGTCTGAAATAAATACCACAGAATCTCAAAACAGTTGAGGTAAGAAACAATGTTTGGAAACTTGTCCAATCTCCGTACCCAAACCAAAGGCATGTGGAGAATTTGGGTTCTGCTCAGATGGCTTTTGAATATCTCCAAAGAGAGAGACTCTACAACCTCCACGGGCAACCAGCACCAGTGTTTTATCACCCACCCTCACAGAATTTTTTTTTTCTTCATAATGTTTAAACAGATTTTCTGGAATTCCAGCTTCTGCCCATTGCCTCTTGTCCTGTGTTCAGGAATCCCTGAGAAGAGTCTGTCTCTTTCTCCTTTACCACCCGTCAACAGACATTTATCAGCTTCCTGATTCTTCCTGACTTCTTGGTATGTCTTTGTTGCCCTGGGGAGCGCAGAGCTGGACATAGAATGGCTAATGCATCTCACCAGGGCTGAGCAGTGGGGAAGGATCACCTATCTCCATCCCTGATGCTCTGCCTATGGCAGCACTCTTGGTGCTGAGCTGTTCCACCACATCTCTGCCATGCCCATGAGATCTATGGCCCTGTAACACAAGATTGTAGAGTAGTCTAAAGTGGCAGAACAATAAAAGCAGAAATGAATGTCTGGGTATCTAAACAGATGTGTGATATGGGAAATGTGGCAGCAGCAGCTCAAGAAGTAAAACCAAAAAAAGTAGTTGGTGAAAAATACCATTGAGGAAATTAATAAATGCCTTTTTGAAATGTTGTTGCCTTAGCTGATCTTTCTCATGAATATGTAGAGGTTTCACTTTGTGACTTCAGATTCTGAAAACTACAGCTAGTATCCTACTATGTTGATTACAATGATTGCTTTAAAGTTTTTAGGATGTGGGGAAAATGTTATGTGTTGCCTGAACCTGAATGTTAGCATGTATGTATAAAAAAAAAAGTACAACAACAAAAAACAAAAAAGAAAAGTCAGGAAAGGATACAAAAAAGAAGCAGATATTGAAGATATATGCAAAGTGGTTTTATTTAATGGCAAAATTGTGGCGGTTGTGCCCATCTATTTGAGGTATTTTTTAAAAAAATGTTTCTATTCAGATTTCTATTAGTTGTTTGATAATGCCTTTAACTCTTATTTGTGTATTATATGGGAATTGTATATGTATATGGGATATGGGAACTTTCTACAGTGTAAAAAAATAGATTTTGTGGTTATTTTAGTCTCTCAAATTGAAGAAATCTATACTGGTACTGGCTAGTTTAGATACTTAATTTCTGCCTACCTAAGTGTGCTAAATCACAGTCTGTTTGGGACAGCTGGCAGTGCTCGAGACTTATGCCCACTGTGCTTTAGAGTTCACAAAAAACATCATTTATGTTCTAATTCAATTCAGAATGGCACTATTTTAGTAAAAATAAAAATTTTCAGAAATTAACTCTAAAAACTTAAGTCCAGTATCTGACTGAAAGAATTATTTTGCAATAGCTTTTCTTGCATAATTCCTTAGACTTTTTTGGCATTTAGCAGTGCTTCAATAATGCTGGAAGTAACTCAGTTTGCTCCAGAATGTGTTTTGCCTCCATAAAGGGAAGCAGTGCATCTTGGGGTTTCAGATTGTTTGCCATTATTTATTTGGAAATTTGTGTTTAGACATTAACAATCACATTTACAAAAAGTAAAAGAATGAAAAATGATAGCGGTTGTTTGCAAATGCTATTACCTGCTGCTAATAGATATCTTTGGGGGTTTTATGCGTGAAGTCTCAAAAATAAAAAAATGATGGGAAGGAATTGGAAATACTTAATAGAGTTGGAGTAAAAAGTGACAATAAATTCTGATATCCTTGTGGACAAACTTTCATCTGAAGATGTGGCCTTGAAAGGTCTTAAAGTTTATTGTATGCGATATGTTTCCTGAAGATTTTATTTGAGTGGATTTACAGTTAGTCTTACCAATCAATATTACCTTTAGATATCAGAAAGGAGATTAATCTGACACTTGCACCAGATTCTGTCTTCAGTAGTCTTCTAAATCACTTGAAAGAGAACAACAATAGTTGTAAATTTGTTACTCAGTCTATTAACTTGGTTGCAAACTCTGGAGATCTGAAATCAAACCCAGACTGGTTCCACAATATGCATAAGGATACGGTCACTAGTCCATGATCTAAGACTTAAGCCAGTAGTTCAAGCCTCCTGAAAGTTCGTGTTGTTTTAGAGGGGGCAAAGGATATGGAGTTGGGTTCCAACCCAGCTGCTTATTTCTCGAAAACCAGTGGACATCAGGCATAAATAGTTCTGCCAGTCAAAATTAAAACTTACAAATACTTAAGTCCAGGAGTCTTAAAACATTTTGGTGACCTTTTTCAGAACAATTAATCTGTTAATGAATTATCATTATTGACATAACAATTTTTAGGGGCCTACTATTATTCAAAACCATTTTAGTCTCTCACATTCTGTGTTTCTACAGACCAAACCTCAAAATGAATGTTACTCTAATACATCGTCATGCTACACAATAAAAGAAAAAAACACTGATCTAAATATTATTCAGCATCATCAAAGATAAGACTAATTGCTTGGAGAATAATAAAATTCTTTTGTCCCTCTCTGCCTTTGAATTTTTTCAGGCTTCTCTTTTGATTTACTTTCCTCTTTTTCATGTATTTTGTTGATTTTACATGTTGTTTGGCATTCTGCATTAATTATTTTAGGAATAGCTCAATCTTGGTGCCACAATAATAAAATAACAAAAATTCAGAACACTCTATAATTTATTCTTGTTTTATGGTAATAGTATTCGACTGCCTGGCAGAGAATACTCTGTCACAGAGCTACCCCACAACACACCATATATGCAGGCTGCATTTTTCACTGAAGACAATATTGATCATAAAGGCTCAGTTCAAAGATGGAGAGTCACATAACAAGTTTTAGCTACACTTTCATGGAAGACTCCTCTTTTTTCCTTCTGTCCCACATTGATGGTTCAACCAGCAATCTGATTGAATGTCCATCATAGACTGTCTTTGGGACTTTTTTTATTTGACTATTGAGCACTTGAGATACTTTCAAACCACTCAAATATTCTTGCTACAGCTTTTCTGACTCTTGGATGAAGATAAAAGCAGTATTTTTAATACTTCTTAGTTATAAAATGTAGGTTCATTTTGCAGACCAGAGCTGAATCCATGTTAAAGGACCAGTGAATACAACTGAGCAGCACTGGTTGGGAAGACAGAGGCTCTGCTATGGTGGCCTCAGTCTCTGCTCCAACAGCAGTGAGGCAGAACGTGCCATCTGAATTGCTGTCTGTAAAGAATCTTGAAAATCCCTCTTAGCATAAACATCTCATTTGCGTATCCAACTGGACAGAGGCTGGGTTAGCCAGGTTGTGCGCCACCTGGAATGGTTCTGCAGACATGGCTATGGCAGATGGCTTTGCAGAAGCAAAGAATGCTTCATCTCTTTGCCTTCAGCACAGCTGTGGCTCTATAATTTCAAAGTCATTTGGAGTAGTTAAGAAACCTAGAACTCCTGTGCTTTTCCAAGCTATCCTCCTGATTCAGACTGTTGGACAGCACAGTCCAAGAATAGAGTAAATATAACAAGAAAAAAAAGGCACTAAAAGGAAGATTCAATTTTTACAGTTCAGAAAATTTTTAGACACTCCTGCTGTTGTGAACTGTAAGATGAGTCTAGAATGCTATTCAGACCATGACTTTCTGCAGTGGTGTTTTCACTACTGCTTTTTCTCTCCATCCTCAGCTTCTCTAGGATTTATGTCTAACTTTAAATTTTTCTGTTTTAAAGATGTGTTGAAAAATCTATTCCTTTATAGATTATCCTTTCAGTTTCCTCTGCTCCCCCAGGAATCTTCTTTCGAGTTCTGACTCTCTTAACTTCTTACAGTTTTATTTTCTGCTATAAGAATTCTGCCCTGTTCTTTTCAATGTTCATTTTCTTTTTCTTTCTCTTTTTTCTATCCTTCTTTGTGTATCAAATTGGAATTATTGCAAGCACACTTATTCCTCACAGGAATCAAAACGAAGCCCCCTGTTTCTCTTAAAATGCCATCACAGGTGAAATCAGTTTCATGCAAATACATACAAAATAAGTGCTGTTTAGTTTCTTTTCCTGTGGTGTTTCTGGAATTTGGAATGATCGGTTAATGATGAGTTGTTGAAATCTTGTCCTCAATTTCAGAGAGCACAGACTAACCAAAGAAAGAGTTAAACTATGTGGAATTGTGCAAAGTGATTCCAGAATTGCATTTTCAATTAGCAAAAGATGTCAAAATCACCATATTTTATCATTGTCATTGTCCCTCCCAGTCCTGAATGGATTACTCAACAAATAGGTAACAAAATAACAAGGAGAATAAACAAACAAACAAGCAAAAAACAACCCCTATCTGCAAACAGCCGACAATTAAGAAAAGCCTTTGTTTCTTCAATCATTAGATCTTGCCTTTCCTACCTCTGAGAGAATTCATTGTCCATGACAGCACCACAGTCAATTTATGTTAGTGTGATGGGTATTCCTTGATTTTCAGAGCAGGTGGAGCTGTGGAAGAGTGAGAGTATGGCCAAATTCTATTAGCCAGGCAGTATTGCACATAAAAATAAGTGTCACCATAATTCCTATCTATGCTTTCAGACCCATGCACAACATGGCACCAGCACAGATGGCTATGTTATAAAACAATAAATCCCATAGGAAGCCTGTTGCCATTGGAATAGGTGAGGATCACTGATCGGTACAGAAGGGTTGTCCTTCTGTCCAAATGCCTCAGTCTGCAATAGAAGCTCAAATCTGTGAAACTTATTTATCCATTCATCTTGAGTCATTTCTAATGCTGGCTGACCACAACTCTTGCTCAACCTTCAGGGAAAAAAACCATGCATACTAAATCTCTCCTGATTATTTTGATGCACAAGCACCATAGGCCCAGATTACAAATGTTTTTAGAAGCTTAATTCATATTGATTTAAGTAGGGCTATGTATCTAAGCAACTTTGACATTAACAGCGTTCCCTTCTGCTCTTTATTGCAAACAAAATGACTAGTGTCTTAAACTCCAAGTGAAATTGTACAGACTGAAACATGAAACTATACTCTTTTCTTTCCTGCTTTCTTATAGAAGCAGCTACAATTCCATATATTTTTTTCTTGTCCTTTTGAAGAATCACTTTGGTTCAATCATGATACATATGATAATATTATCTTTCTTTCCAAAGGATATGTGATGTGGCCCTGATTCCCTGCTGATGGGAATTAGTGAATGAATTTCTTGCTTTGCTTGAGTGCAAAGCAAAACCTCTTGCTTTTCCTACTAAATTACTTAACATAACCCACCATTTTTCTCACTTTTCCTCTTCCCATTCTTTCCCCCATGCCACTGCAGGGCAATGAGAAAGCAGTTGTGCAGTGCTGAGCTGCCTAGAGGGGTTAAACCACAATGGCTGTGCATAAAATTTGCATAGTGTGAAGGCTTTTGGAATCTCATAAAAATAGTTGGTAGATAGAAAATTTGAAATAGTAAAAAAACCTGGTTATTTTTTTCCCTCTCTTTTTGAAAGGAAGGAAAGCTAATGAAAAACCTTATTGCAGATTACTCAGCAATTTCTTTTAGAAATATATCTGCATTTTTTATCTCCTGGGACAATGAACTTTGAACTTTTTCATCTGGCATAAATAATTTCTCGTTGTGCTCCAAAACACATTGACTGACTCGATCTGCCATAGTGTATTCCTCAATCTCAGAGAAAAAAATAAAATTTAAAACATGGAGGCATAAAATCAAAAAAGATCTGTGGGAGGCTTAGAAAAAATATCACTCTCACGAGAACAGGATGCAAAGATAATTGCAAATGGAAAAAAATATCCCAGAACAGTACAAAGGAAAAAGGAAGATTTCTGATTTTAACCAGATTCACTCCAGGAAAAGCTGGAGTGAATTCCAAGTTTTAAATGGAATTTGAAACCAGGTAATGGAGGTTTATTCTGAATCAAAACTTTGAATGATTTTCACTTTTTGTCAGCCTGCTTTGTGACAAAGAGGAGTATCCCTCTTTTCTTCTATGCTCTGACAACATCATAGGGAATGCCATAGAACGTGAAGTGTCAAGCATATAACTGATTCCCACTTTAGCTATATATGTAGTTAGAAGTTTTATAATGATAAAAGCATTTTGTTTCCATTCTGATTCCTTTTCTTGATAAAAAACCTCATTGGTTTACTGTTAAGTGAACAAATAAAATACAGATAAATAAGGTCAGAAAAGTTGCAGTCAGATTGAATTTACAAAAATCTATAGAAATCAAATATTAACTTTCTTTAATTTGTGTTTTTATATGTTCTCTGCATATACATTTATTTATATTTGTTGGCAGTAGTAATCCAGAGAAAGAACAGAAGAAGGAAAGAGAGGAAACAGCAGTGGAGAGATGGAGGTTAGAAGAGCTGCCAGTAAATAATAGAAACCCTCTTAACATCTTAAATAAAAGATCAGCTTGATAACATTGTCCTGGGAGCTCTATAAACGTGGGATGGATTTGATACAGAAGAAAACCTCGTTTGCTCTTGGAGTTGTAGTTTCTGCTGTGGTCAGTGCTGAAGGATTTTTCTTGACTCCAAACACTTGTTTGAGTCTGAGGGAATTTCAGGTTTTAGTTCCTGGATGGATTGGAAAGCCAGCTGGAATAGGATAGGGATGACGTTGCTCCCATGATCCACAGAAATGGGGTTATATGTCTCTATAAGGTATTTCTCCATTTGAAGTGATATGAGGAAAAGCTAAACATTTTCGTTTTCAGTTTGAAAAAGAAAAGATGCTTCCTTCCAGTGCTGACAATAGCTTTCAAACACCGGTCTACTGTACTGTTTAAACCATTTGTATTTCAAACACAGCAACAATTGAAAAAGGATAAACTCTCATGAGCTGAAAAAACGTGATGTTTCATCAAAACAAGTTTACTTGTAACAGTGTTACTTCATGCTTCTTGCAGGGAGAGAAAATTGGACACACTTGGTTGTGATGAGGCTCAGCAAGACTTTCTCAAAGAAAATATTAACTGCCAGATGTGCTTTATCTGTGTTAGATGGAAGAAGAATGTAAATGAGGTCTAACACGTGTGTGTAAACTGACATTTCAGATAACACTTTTTCACACTCAGTATGTTTTTAGCATTTAGCTCTGTCACTTAGGGAAACTGCATGACTATTCCTATATGTCATTAAAGAATGACTTGGAGCTAGGGATATTTGATTATTTATGCTACCTGTAAAAGTACCCCAAATTGTGAAAGAAAGTTTAGGAATCATAGGACTTGAAAGCTGAAACATGACTTGTGTTTCATGAGTGTCGATGACAGCAGTAGCTGTGAATCTGATACTATTCACTCATCCGTGCTCATCCTCATTAGAAGCAATACCATTTCCAGCCCTTGAGAAAATGAAGCATTATTTCTGCTTTATTGGAAGGTCCACTAGCTACTGTTTAGTGATTGATTGAAGAAAATATGGCATATGTCAGGAAAGTAAAAAGTTTCACTGTGATTAGTCTTTGAAAACCCAACTCCTGTTACAGTGATAATATTTTCACTTTTTCTTTACGTAATTATTTAATTTATGAAGTATTAAAAATTTAAGTGCACTGTTGGCATAAAAAATTAAGAATTCATGTAAGCTATAACGAAATCAGAAGACTAAAGACAGAGGAGAAGAAAATAAAGCCTACCACAGAGAAGCAGCTTTTACTCTTCTCGCTGATCTCAGTAATTCTTGGCAGGACTTCAAGACTATTCTGATATTTCACTGGCTTATATCAATGTGTTTGATGGCATAAGAAAAAACTGTTATTTTTTGTGAGGGAGATTACACTCCCATCTTTTTTAGCAAACTCAGTGTTAGAAAAATGGAAAAGTCCTTCTGGAACCGGTTGAAATTTTTGCTGTGTGTTTCCACTAAGAAAACTGACTAAAAAAAGTGACAAACTTTTACAAGCTTTGGTAAAACTGTTCTGTTCTTTTTTTATGGGGGACAAATAAATGTAGATTTTTGGACAATGTTTTACATGTATACGGGAAGAGAAATATACTGTTGAGAAATATATGTAGAATATACTCACTAGTCACAAAGCACAAAGCAAAAGGGCTGTTCAGTATCTCTAATGATAAAGCTTGTCCTTCATTTGGATGTTTACCACACAGGAATAACTAATTTTAAGACGCATTAGTTGTGTTTTGAATTTATCAGCTAAGGGCATGAGTGAGAAAAAAATATGGGAAATTGGTGGCAAGGTCCTATCATGAAATTGTGGGCCAGGTAGAATTGGATTTTTAGCTGTTACAAGGAGGAATGTTAATCTAGAGTTGTGAGGCCTTCTGAAGTCCCTTTTTATCACGTGTCTACTAATAGAAACTATTGCTGCCAGTCTAACTCTGATAACATCTTGAAACAAAATCTCTTATTGTCTTACAGAAAAATATAAATCCACAAGTTAGGTATTTGTGGGTTTTATTTTTTACATTCTGTTTCAAAGTGGGCTGTCAGAGTGCAGAGATTAGAGATAGTTCACATTTTCCTTCTTGCAGATATAAGGGAGCCCTCAGAATCTATAAGATTGTTGCATCTGATATATATATGGCTTATTACAGGTCTCTTCTGGCAGGATAGCAGGGATAGAGCTGGACTTGCTGTATTTAAACTGCTCAGGGCTGCATTTTCACATGGAGATCAGTTGCCTTTAGAGACATTTGATAAAATACCTGACTGCTTGGGCCTAAAAATGAGCTGGGATTGGAATGCAGGCTGGTGGTATTTGCTATGTAGCCACTGGAAATATAGTACTCCGCACAGAAACTTATTTGTACATTATAGTAAAGTTATAAAAATTTCAATTTTATAACCTTTGGCCCTAGACAATGCCTCTAAAACAGGTACTGGAATTTGTTGGGTTTTTTTTCTCTTGAAATCCTTTGAATTTTGTAGGCGCTTTGCTGGGTACTAAATTTATTGTCACCACTTAAGAGAAAGATATTGCCGTAATTGATAATTTAATGAATGTATTTTCTCAACGTAATGTGCTGAACAAGAGAATGAAAAGATACATCCTCTTCTGTAAATTCACCTTGTAGCTTCTGATATGCTGTGTTCCAGATTACTCTGCTAACTTGGAAAAAAATTAATTGAAGGGGATGCCAGAAAAAGATAAAAAAAAAGGCAGGACCATTTACTTTAACAGCAATAAAATTAATAATAACACTAGGCAGGGGTTAATTACTTTTACAAACAAAAAAGGATATGAAAATATGACTTCATATTGACCCATGTTGAAAAATGCACTCACCAAGGTTGAAGATGTTTCCTGATCTAACACAGTGCTGCCTCTCCATGGGCACCTACTTGGTTCTTCACCACCATCTGACTTGATCAGAATTCAGCACTGGTTCTGAAGCATTTTTGGACAGCATGTGTAAGGACTTGTTAGCTGGAGGTTCTTCTGCACTCAAAACTCCAAAAAAGAGGAAAAGATGAGGGTTAGATGTTCTAAGCACTCATCTGAACATGAAGTTAAATGAGAGTAAACTTTAAATTGAGTACAATCTGATATGTCTGGAATGTATTCACGAGTCTGATCTCGTAGCTTCTAGTCAAGCAAATAATTTCCCAGTTGAGGACTACAGAACAGTATTGTCACCTACAGTCCATCACAGATAAAAAGAAGCATAACTATATGAAATTTCAGGAACACAGATTCATTTTCCTCTCTTCTCTTTATATTATTTCCTTTGTATTACCACATATCTCAAGTCAGCTAAGAAAATGATTTCCAAAATACATCTTTTTACAGTACAGGTTTCATTTTGACGTAAAATGAGGATGGTTGTAAGACAGCAGATTCTAAATGAACGTGCTTTTGCCAGCTCTTTGGGAAAGATTTTATGAATCAAGTTTAGATGTGAAGCCATGAACACATATAAAATTGCAACATCATACGGAAGTTTTTCTAACTTGTCTGAGAAAACTAAGCCAAGCAAATGTTAGTCTTTCCTGAGTGACTAGTAAAACAATTTAAAATTTCAAAGAGCAGTTTGAAATTCTAAACTGTCAGTATAAGGTCTGCTTTTTGTGCTCATCTTGAAAGTAACAAAAAATTTGCTTTTTCTAGCAGACTTTTGACAGAGACTAAGAAATTACATTTAGGACATGCCTGTCAAAAAACCTGTAAAGTATTCAGAGACAGTCTAATAACAACGTGATGCAAAATTTATCTAACTGGGAAATATTTTCTTTAACTATTCATAGTTCTGCCTTCAAAATATTTTTGCCTGAAATATAGCTTTTCCAGTCTGAAGATAATTCAATTTTATAAGGTTGCTTGCTATTGCTGTTAGCTGTGCAACAGGATCATATTTCAAAACTGGAAAAACTCTCCAATTTTATGATTGAGAAACAGTTTTAATTATCTTTGTGTAATTGATATTGACCACACCACTACTGAATCAACGTGTTTCTAAGCTAACTGTGAATTGTAATTTATCATTAAAAAAGTTTAATTGAAACTTTGTATAAATAACTGATGGTTAGTCAATATGAAGAGCTTTAATATTATACCTTAAGCCAAAAACAAAACAACTGAAACCTAAAGATAAATATTGATACAAATCATTTTATGAGAAGCAGAGGCAAAATAATCTTGGAACAAGAAGAATTACTTCATAAGCATAAATGACATCTCATAGCCAAGACAATAACTTACATGTAACTTCAAAGTATTCATTGCTCAAAACTCATTAGATTGATTCTTAAGTGCTTGCAGAGTTATTCAAATTGTCTTTTGTCAGTGATAAACTAAGAAATTTATATTTATTTCCTTGTTACATTTCCAAAGATGAACTGAGATATTCTGTTATTCCTCTCTAGCTATCAATAGATAACTTTTAACTGGGGAAAAGATGAATTATAGTTTTGCAGAAACAGTTTATGGTGATAAATTTGTGCACATTTTTCACAGAACAATTGGGATTAATGCAAATGGATGGGCTAATTTTCTTACTTATGTGATTTCTTTTGTACATACAGCCTTAACATGAAAGGAGGCAACTCTCTTGAGATCAGTAGCAGAGTATTTTAAAAAAGAGAACATGTAAAAAACGTGTGTTGTTTTGGACATGACATAATGTTTCATACTACTGAATATATAAACATTATTAAAAGTAGACAAAAAGATTATTCACTATAGTCTGAGTCGTGACAACTGAAAGAAGTTCAAAAGGATGATCTAAATGTATTTATAAATATATAATTTTATCTGTAATTTAAGACATTCAGTATTGATGTAACCATTTTATTTTTTCATATAGTAACCATTTTGCAGTTATGTACTTTTACAGTAATTAGTATATTCTATAGAAAAAGACTTTTTAGAAAGGTAATCTTCAAACTTTCACAAACCAGTGGTGCCTACAGACTTGCGTATTGATGGGCTTTTGGGTCTTATTTTAAAATATTACTTGAATTGTATCTCACATAGACAGAAGATTTTGACTGATACACCATGTAAGACCTCTAGAGCTGATAAGAGATGTAAGATTATGAAAGCAATTCTGATGTAGAGTGGGGTATATTTCTCATATTACATTCATAGAATATTAATTTTTTCTAATTTGTGATGTGAAAGGGAATTTCAAAATCTGACATAATCGCTAAGAAAGATTTCAGCTGTGACACTTGCTGACAATAATTGCATTCCTTCTCCTTATATCTGAGAGGGATCACTGCTGACTGCATGAAATGTCTGTGGTACTTGGGAAAGGACCAATTCTGTTCATGCTTGCAGCTCTCCATAATATCTAACTACTGGCAGTACTTCATTGGATGGTTTAGGCAGTACATATTTGCATTACTACACATTGATTGAACTACTACACACAGCTGATTTTTAAAAGTAAAGATCTAGAAGGACATTATATCCATACAACTTGGTTATGCACACGTGAATACTTGAAAGTATTCCAAGCAGAACTGGGGATCCACTTTCTACAAGTATTTAATCTAATCAATTCATTGTCAAAAATGTTAATCAGGTTTGGTTCTGGACCTAATGTTGCTGTTCGCCATTCAAAGTCAATTTTGAACTTGAAAGAGCAGGTTGGCAATATTTTGATTGTGGCTACTTACCAAACCAAAGAAAAGGGAAGTACAATGTGAACGACTGAATATGTCTATTCATTGCTGATGAGATTCTGAATAATCTATGCCAGTTAAAAAAAAATAAATACTCACGGCATACAAAAGACCCATTTACTTCAAAACAAATTGAGATAAAGAATGTTGCCTAAGAGACAAAGTAAAACTGCACTCTGGTTGCAGAGAAGTCATTGGAAATGAAGATTGAAAAATCCATATTATATCATTTCTTTATTATCCAAAATTGAACATAGAGAGATGATATTGTGATTAGGGCAATGGACCAGAAAATAAGCAATTCTAAGTTTAATCACTGGTTCTGCCTTGCCTTCCATGTATGATATAGACAAAATGTCTTTCCTTCTCAGCTACATAAAATCACAATTTATAATAAGTTCTAAGACTGTCATGACCACGAGGTGCAACCAACTGATTTGAAATTTATGTTTTGACTAAGTAATGGTCATAAGTTAAACTTTGATTCTCAATGAAAGCAGCTATGCATGAAACAGGATTTCCCTTTTATTTATCATAGCCACCCCTCTAGAAAACAAAACAAAAATTTACTCTGCTGTGTTAACTGATGTGAGGATTTTTTTAAAAAGAAAATGTTTACTGATAATTTTTTTAAGTACGAATTCTTTTTCTTTGTACTTGACAGATTATTGTGGGATTACATCTCATACAGAAAGGCAAATGATGTTGTTAGTCTAATTAAAAAACTTAAAAGTTAATTAAAATACAGCAAAAAATTTAATGTGGTTAGTCCAAGGGCTAATATTCACTGTCCAAATTATCCAATTAACACAGAGCTCATTAGCAATACAAGCGTAAATTGTTAGTGAGAAACTCATTAATATACACCTCTATAAGAATGGTGTAATGTTTACCCTTCTCATGACTCTCCTAATGGTGAGGTCACCAGTAACTGTCTTCTCGAGAAGGCAACGCAGAGAGTTTTGTGAGCTGCCGTCATTCCCAGTTGCTTTGGTCTTGTAATCAAAGAATCACAGAATGGGTAAGGCTGGAAGGGACCACAGTGGGTCATCTGCTCCAGCCTCTCTGCTCAAGCAGTCATCTTAGAGCACACAGCACAGGGTTGTATCCAGACTGTTCTTGAACATCTCCAGTGAGGGAGACTCCACAACCTCTCTGAACATCTGTTTCAGTGCTGGGTCACTTAAACAATAAAGGTCTTCCTCATGGTCTGGTAATGGATGATATTGGTAATGGAGCTTTCACAGAGCACCCAGGAGCCAGGATGGAGTTAGCTCATCCATGGAGAAGGAAAGTTTAAATTTTTTGGCTACACTTCTAGAAAAAGTCTAGAAAGCATCTTGTGACATCATTTGATATACTTCAGGCGGTTTCATGTGTGCTGTGAAATACGTCTTTTTCCCCTACTCCTAGAGGAGATAGCACTAAATCATAGCAAATTCAACCCTATCAAAGTATTCCTTTTTTCATTACTATGTCTGTTAGTGGCTCTGCTTGTCAATTGTTAGTTACAACAACTCTACCTTTTTTTCTGCTTCCTCTATATATCCATTATGTCTATATAGTGTTCTTGTGACTGAAGTACTGAGTGAAAGATGATTAAATATATGGATGTGGATAAGAGCCACAAACTTCAGAATCTGGAATGACAAGCTTTCTTCCATTTTAATGTTTTTAAAAAAATGTTAAAATAGGTGTTCAAGGTATTTGGGGATTTACATTTGCAATTAATATATTTTCAGGTTTTTATTTTTGAGCTGTGAAATTTGAGTGAGGGAAGTGCTTGGATTTCCTTCTTAAATATGTAGGTCAGGTGGCTAGATGAAAGAAGTAAATATGGCAATTTTTTTTTCTCAGATTTTGTGGTAATAACTCCACTGTATGTATCACATTTTGTGAGTTCCTAGTTCCTTACAACCACCTTTTTAATATATTTGGCTAATTGTTGTCTAGCTTTGTCTTTTAGCAAGTTATTTCTAGTATAATTTTAAAACAACTGAGGGACAAATGGGAAAATCTTGAGATAATCCTCTACACAGTATCCAAAGGGAAATGAAGTAAATGAAGTCTACAGGTATGGGCAGAGACTCTGCTACACTGCAAGTGTGAAACATGCACTGGTGGTTAAATACACACAGAAGCTTGGCTATTGCAATGCTGTGGCCAGTCTCTTTTTCCTTCTGTTAATCACAAGAACCAAGAATACCTCCCCGCTACTGCTTAACACACTGAAACCCCTAAACAGTCTTACAAAGTTTTGTGAAATAACGCTCTGTTAAAAACAACTGAAAATAAAAGTGACGTGGGAATGGATTTAAAACCTGGAAATGCCAGTTGCTGGTACTTCTGTTGTGGAGTAGGGAGAGAAGTTAAAAGTGAAAGAAAGCAGATTTCTTTCACTGACTGAAAATTTTTATGGAGGAATCGTGCTGAAATGCAAAAATACTGCAATAATCACTCAAAAAGAGTTTCCAATAAAATATTTTGTAAATTATTATTTTTCTGTGAGATATTGCAGAAATTTAGTGAGGCAAATGCATTTATCCAAGAGGTTTGGTTTGGAGAGTTTAGTTTCTTTTACGAGAAAAAAGGTGTACCCCTAAATTCACAGATTCAACGAAAACAGTTGGATATGAATAATATAATCTTTAAAGAGCTGTGATTTTTTATTATGAGTTGTCTAAAATTTTTGTAATAAGATGAAAGCCCCAATCTCCTGATATGGGGTGCTTTTTTGTTTCCCAAGTGCCCTAGAAAACCAATTGGTTTGTGTTAAATTATCTTAAATTATCCCAGCTGGAGCTTTAAATTGCCATAGTCTGTAAAACAGGTAATCAGATAATGAATATTACAAAATAAGCTATCATAAAAATATTTGTTAATAGTGTAGGGCACTTTGAATTAACTTTTGTCAATCGTAGTAAAATGACATAAGAAAATACATTATTTAGAGGCACAATTTCCCCATTTGTTAGGCACAGCCAGTAGGCACTAAGGCAGGCTGGGGATGTGAGAGAAACTGCCTTACCTGCGGCTACATTAAATTTTCCTGTGCATTGTTAGAACACATATGAGAGTTTGAGCTTGCCAATGCCACAGCTAAAACTTCCTGCAACTCGCGATTTCACAGTTTACCTGAATACACAGATTCCATTTTTTCTGGAAGTCTGCCACAAAGCAGCCTATATTCTTTGGTAAGAAATAAGAGTTCTCCTGTTATTCTGCATTTACTCACACTTGTACCTCCATGGTTTTTATTTCTCATCTGGGTCAGATAAATTTTTTTATATTGACATTCGTCTGTGTAAACATTTTGTTAAAGTCATCATATAATTGTCACCCAGTATTAAACCTTTCGCTTTCTCCCTGTAGAAAGTGGACATGCACAAAGCTAGTTATCTCATATTACAGGAGGTTGACATAATGGAAGCAACTGCTTAAAAATTAAATCATTTCATTAGAGTAAGTGCCTGCAACCACTTTCCAGATGACACAATGCATGATAAGCCACAACTGTGGTATGAAGCAAGAAAATAGCATATGCTAGAGGATAAAATGTAAGGTAATCATTGCAATTACAATTAGGCTTGGTGTTGCTAGTTATACTAAAGTTAGCTATACCTAATGGAAAGTGAAAGAAATGAAATTTCATCACAGTTGACAAAGTGATTGCATTTGCAGATTTATTTCTATTTTTCTTCCCCGGCAGTCCATTCATATGTATAACACACCTGAATATGTTTTTGCATAAACTTATGACAGCAGAAACAATATTTGTTTCCCTCTCATGGTGTTTTTTCCAATGGTAGGCAAATTTCTTTATTTTCCTAATCTATTCCTATTCCAATTTTTTTATGTCATTGCAATGATTCAAGACACAGAAATGTTAGCTAACAAATATTAGTATATTTAACAATATCTGATGGCTGTTACCCATCTCATTTCTGAGAGAACCCACAATCTCTGTGAGTTACACTTTTGACGTTAATGGCAGACACCAGAGATAGAGAACAAAATGTTAAGGAGAATAAAAGAGTATTCTCAAATTAGCCATTGCCTTTTCAGGAGTTAGTATGACACACGGGAAAGGTTACAGATGTTTTCCAGGACACATTTATGAATGATTTGCGAGGGAATCATCCCAGACTCTCAGGGCACATATCCAAGGTAACTAGTGTGATGAAACTAGATAAAACTTGCCAATTTCTGCCTCAAATTTTTCACTATTGCTGTTCATTGGTGGGTAAATAACTTTCAATACACCATAGGACAGAATTTTGTCTTTTGAAGGTAAAGGAATATACATGGAAACTGCAACATTAACGAATGTATTAAACAGACTTTTTCTTTTTTTAACATAAATAGTCACAGAATATCTACTTACCAGCAATATATAGCAACAAAAACTTCTGGGACATTCAAATTCATTCCAATCTTTTTATAAAATTCAGGTATTCATACTAACATATATTCTTGGAAAACAGCAAATTAATTTTTTTATGATACTACAAATGAGTAAAATTATAATTGAAAACCTTCTTATGAAAGCATGTTCTGGTTTGACCAATTTTCTATGAATTTAATTTAATATCTTTTTAATATTTATTTGTATGGGTTTAGGACCCCCAAAGTTTGTAGGATTTTGACATAAGGGCTCATTGTTTAATTATTAAGTGGCACCCTCATTGTTTGCGTGTGAAAAGTCGTGTTGACAAAAATATTGGAAAGTTCCATTTTCCTTAAGCACATATCTTCATCTGAAACAATCTGTAAGTTATTCTAACTTTACCACTACTATATTTAAAAACTGTTCTCAAAAAAGTCTGGGTTTATTTGATGGAAGACAGTTTTGTCTACCTCTGAAGGACAAGGCCTGTAGGTAGCATAAAACAGTCAAACTATAATGCCTTCAGAAGAAACTGGAAAACTGCACTGTTTATTTCTTTATATATGCATCTTATGCACTTAAATAATAACATATTGCTCCTCTTTTCTTGTAGAAACAACTTTGGCATCAGTTAAAATCCAGTGATAAACGAGAAATTAAATTCCCATTGAAGATAATGAAAGCAGTGCTTAGCTTTCCATGTTCAGCCTTGGGCTGACTTAAAAAAAAAAAATAAAAAATCATGCTGAGCTGACTGGTTTTACTCTTCTCACTGCCTATATTTTTTTCCTTGTGGTATTATAGGAAAAGTATTTATCTTGCATATTGCGATCATTTGGAAGTAGTAAGACATACCTGGTCAGAAGGGAGCTGCCATTCTTTAATATTTTCACCTTCATCAATTTTATGTTATTGTTTTTATATCTTGAAGGATGCACGCTAAAAGAAATGCAGTTAGGATATTGTATGTGTGTGAACACTTCCTCTTCTGTTTTATAATATCTAAGTAACTTCTGACAGGTTTGGCTTTTTACCGGAGATCTTTATCTCTTCGCATGTTCCCTTGAAACTGGTTTTCCAACTGGCTTATATCTTGGTTGTCTAAAGACTGAAAAATTAACTTTTCAAATAGAAATGAGAGCCTGTGTGAACTCCACTAGAATCAACAAAAAAACTATTTCTTGATTTGCTAGATCAGGTTTTCAGGGCTGAATTTGCAAAATCTCAACTGCACATGAGCTGTGTGGATGCCCGCTGCAGCGTGGCAGTCATAGGCATCCTGCCTGCTTCCAGGGGCAGGTGTTGCATCCATAGGCTACAGTGGAGGGCACTACATCTTCCTCTTGGCTGTCCTCCCCTCTCATGGTGCTGCCTTCCTTGCCTCAGTGAATGATCCAGGTTTCTTGTCCCACATATTTTATTTAATTTGCATGAGGACAGAAGGGTAAAACTCAGTTTCAGTAACCAAGAGCATTAAAGAATACACGACCTTGACGTGAAGTTTGGATAGCATAGCAATTCTTCAGGAATTGCATGCCAAATCTTTAATCTGTATTTTTAGGTGTCTGCTTATCCTATCACTGGATACCGTGGAGAAGAGATCAACACTTCCCTCTCCACATCCCTTCCTGTCATGGTTTACCCCCAGCTGGCAACTAATATCTGCAAAGCTGCTCACTCACTCCCTGTGTGTGGTGGCACCAGGAGAAAACAAAAGCAAAAACTGTGAAATATGATAAGAGCAGTTTAATTATTGAAAAAAGTAAAACATAATAATATCAATAAAATTTACAATGATAATAATAATAATTTTAATGAAAAGAAGAGAGGAAGAAAATGCATGGGAAGCTATAGAGAGCAATGATGTCAACCCTCAGCCTCCTTTCTTCCAATCTAGAAAAACCCAAGGTCCTCAGCTGCTCCTTGTAGGATATTCATTGTAGCCGTTTGGCCAGCAAAAAACCCATTAATATTAAATTTTCTTTCGAGATTTCACACAGAGAGGGGAGATGGTGTGGATCTCCCTCTGTCCACAGGTATGGAGAGCTTCCAGCTCCCTACAGGACCATGATGGGGTATAGATGAGAGTTGTGTGTGTTTGCTTGCAACTAAGTCAATGTCCTTGAAGAAAGTTGCAACACTTCCAGGTGCGTGGTAGAGGAAGGAGGGGACAGGTGTGTGCCATGATCTGATCAGGTCCCTGTTTGGCTATATGTCTGTCTAAGACAGGAGCAGCAAAGAACAGAGCAGCCACACCCTGCTGTCATGGGGCAGCCACTGCCTCCCTGTCTGGGGGTCTCCCAGCCTCACATCAAGGCTGTCCAACCTGTGTCTCACTGACAGAGAGGAGACACCTCTCCTAGTCCAGCCCCATGGCATCCTGAGTCACCACCACAGTTTCCCACACTGTGGTCTGGGAGCTAGGTCTGGTGCCAGGAGCTCCTGCATGGCCCAGCCCTTGGCTACCTGGGGAAAAAGGGTTCGTGATTTTACTGTGGCTGCAGGAACCTCTCAGCAAGCCCATAGCAGGATGTGGGCTGGGCCAATCTCTCCTGCCATGTAGGACACTGTCTGCTCTCTGGCTCAGTGCTGGAGGAGGGGCAGGACAGGACTGTGCCATGGCCCCTGGCTGAATCCCTCTGCAGGCATCTAGCTATGATTGTTTCAGTCATAATCAGGTTTTAAATATTTGCTTTATTTTAATAACAAATTTACACCTGATGGAAGAGCTACTAGGTGAATTCTTGTTACACAGAGACTCAAAATAGATATCTAAAACTCCCTTATTGTCTTCAGGTCTATTGGTAGTCTGATGTAAAATTACTCTTCATTGAGAACAATTTCGTTTTGTAGCTATGCGTAAAAAAATAAATATACATTTGTGTTAAGATGGTCTGAGGTTATATCACATGGGGAATTAACACTCTGTTGTCTTTTCTAGAGACAAATAGTCATGGTCTTACTTTAAATAAAAAGTCGTATTTGGGAGGTGTACTGTGGCAGGACTGTTACCTATTTCATTTATCCCTGACAGTGCATCTGTATATTTCATAAGAGATATTAAACTGCCATCTCTATTAAAAATCTAATCATGTAGCAGTCTTCACCATTTTCTCTCTGTTATTCTTTGTCATTTTTTTTACCACTGTTAGAGCTGACACTGGTACATTATCCCTGGCCCAGGGCACTAAACCTTGCAAACACGTTATTCAAGTGTGTGCTCTGCTAATGACCTTGCTCTGCCTATGTGCTGTTGTGCATTCTTTCACTTCCCCAGTGTTCGGTAATGGATATTGTTTACATTAAAAATGTGTTATAAATTGAATTTTTACTGCTAGGACTCATATATAGACCTGCACCTATTAATGGATAAGCTGAAAAAAAACCCCAGTAGTTTAAAAGGCTGTGTGAAATTAATACGTATCAGTCAAAGAAACGCACTTTGATATGTGCTGTCATGGTTTTATTCTCCATGCCAATTACACACCAAAGTTCGAAGGAAAGGAATGTGCTGGGGATTTTCAATCTCTTCAGTCTGTGCCTTGCCAGACTTTTCACATTTATTTCTGAAAGGTCCTCTAGTTCAACCTATTGCTAAATCGCTCATGTAATATAATTGGGAATTGTTAAGTAAACACCTTGAAGAGAAAAAACAAAGCAAAAGAGGCTTATGAGCCTGTTTATTAATTATGCCACACCTGTAATTGGCACACGTCTATTTCTCTCCTCACTAATCTAGTTAGAAATGTTGAAAGGACACGTGGGAAAAAAAACCAAACCAAAAACCAGAGGATGCAATAAACTGATTTCTTGTATCTGAAAAAGGTTTATTTCATTTTCCTACCAGAAAAGATAGTTGATCGACTCATGGGATTTAAGGAATCACTTGAAGACTCAGTGTGCTCAGCTCAATGCCTGACTTCATGCATTATTTTAGGCACGTCATTCTCTTTAACCAAATTTTGTCGTGTGAAAGATGTTCTGGTCAGAAGCAATTGTATTCTGTATTTGTACACAGCCTGGAACAAAAGAAGGTAACTGTTATTGAAATGTCATCAGTAAGCCTTATTTCCGCAATATTCTGAGCCAATACTTTTCCTCTAAGATTCACATTTACTTTGAAAAGTACAGAGATCACATTTAGCTGGGAACCTCAAAATAAAGACTTCATATATCTTCTGGAAGGCCTCTTGCAAAATAGTAGTGGTGTGCCATCTGAGCTAAGGGGTGTCAAAAGGAAGAAAAAAACAAATCAATCAGCAAATGTTATCTTTCTTCTGATGTAGGTAGGTTTTTAATTAGACTATTTAGTCAAGAACAAATTCAGAGTAACAACTGAGCAGATGTTGTTAATCTGTTTCCTGATGTAAATCCTGAATAGTGCATCCCCTCACTTTTCTAACTCTTTATTATTTCCTAATGGCATTTAAATTCTCCTTTTTAAAAATTACAGAATTTAGTGTTGCAATTGCAGAAAAAATATTTGCCATTGTTCAAGTAACAGAAAGGAGATGGAGAAATAAGTACCTGATCTGGGAATGTAGAAATAAAGTCAGAGAAATTAGTTTTGTGCATGTGATTTAAAAACCAAATATAATCCAAAACCCACACACAAAAAAACCAACTTTGAAGTTCATAGTGAAATATGTAATGTTCATGGCTGAAGTTAAAATTGAATATGTCTCAGATAATTGAGTAGTATCAATATTAATGGTTTGAGGATGGAAACAGCAACAAAGAATTGCCATGCAATTGAAAAAAATTAATAAATGCATGTGAGAATGATGCCGCAATGATTTTTTGACTTTTCTTTTATATCCCTTTTGTATACTCTTTTATATAGCTTTTATGTATTCTTAGTGCTTTTAGCCTACATAGTTACAATTCTTTAAGTTTGATAACTTCCCTTAGACCCAATATTCCGTTAAGCCAAGAGACCAAACATTCTAAAAACCTCAGACACCAAGGTCCTCTCCAGAACACATTCTATGAACAAAGACAGGCCCATCCAGGGGAAAGGTTCCTCGATGAGGGGTCTTGCTCGAGTCCCTCATTGGGGAATCTTTGATAGATATGCTAATTTGCAAGGCCTATAATTCTATATGCGGTACATAGTGGTTGGCCATTTTTTTTCGGTGGGCATTTCAGGGTGCATTTCAGTGCACCTGAGGATCCTTAAATAAATACCGAAGTAAAACACTTTTTTGCTCTTAACCGTGTTTGGATCTTAATTTTAAGACCAGGGAAAGGCATCAAGAATATCTGAAAAAGCCATATATCTCTGAGGTGTGTGTTATGCCATGAAATGCTAATGATTTTGAATTAATATTTTATTTTCAGAATTATTTCTCTTCATCTTTCATAACAAATAACTGAAAATTAATTTTGCGTATCACACTTACTGCATTTCTCCTTCCTGAGATGAGGGTTGGCTATTATGGCATCATCCATGGGCCTTAACCAAAAGTACTACAGCAGCACTAGAGCTGCTTGTCTGCCACTGCAGAGTTCCATCATCACCTGTTAAAAATCTGCTGCACTAGTTGTTGCTATCACAGTATTTCCCACTCTTCATCTTACTGCATGAATGTAAAGTTTCTACTAAAATAACAGCTACAAGTACAGATACTACCAGTGCCCATAGGAAAGAATGGAGCATCCTGTGTGTGGCTGTGCTGCAGCAGCCTTCTTTTATTTATTTTGCAATATGCTGTAGGAGTCTCACCTTTTTCAGCAAAGTTGTTGACAAATGAGAAAGTCCTTATGGTGCAATGTTTTCTCTAGGTATTTGAACTGTATATATTTCTAAGATCCTATCTAAATCGTCTCTCCATTATGTAATTTTTATAGAAAAATTGCTTCCCTATCTGGGGAATTATTGTCAAACTTCTACAGAATATATTTTCAGGAGGAAGCAGGGAAAAGAAAGAAATAAAAAATCATCCTGTTCTCAGTGACCACCTTCACGGTCCCCTATGGTGACAGTAGTTGTCACACTGTTTGGAATAACATTCTTTACAAACTATTGATGGAATTAAAATAGCAGCAATTAAGTCTGAAATAATGAGAGAAGAATAAAAATTCAATAAAAAATATACTAAACCACAACTTACTGAAAATTAAAAATACAGAAATATTTTCTGGTAATTCAGCAACTGTTAGTTGGGTTACTTCTGCCCCTGGGTAAACTAACATTTTCATATGCACTAATTAGCAAAGAGGTCAGATAAAATCTCAAATAAAATCGTTCATTTGTGGCATTTTGCCTCTATGGAGGAACTAATCTCAAGTTCTGGAATAACTGACAAAGTAAAACCCTAGGTTTTCTACCCACCAGGACTGGCTATTATCCACAGCTAATTAACTGCAAATGAAATGGAGAAAAATAAATATGTAGATTTAAAAAAAAAATTTTATTGTTTAATGAAGGCTGAGAAATATCTCTGTCCCAAAGTACGAGTTGATGTTGCCGTGCACACAGAGACACACTTGGTTTTGGTTATGATCAAACGCTGGACTGTGTGACAGCAGTGCCGAGGCTGCCCTGGTGAAGTAACACAGCCCAACATCTTTTCCATTCATGTAGAAGCCGAGCCAGCAACTCTGCTGGGCTGACGACAGCAGTGAGCTCCTTTGCTAATTAGTGCATGGAGAAATACCTAATTACACAGGAGTAGAGGTGACTGGAAAAGAGACAGCTGAATACCTGAAGAAATTACAGTCTCTATTTCCAAGCCAGTCGCAACTTCAGTTCTTGTTTTAACTGCAGAATTGTCCAGTTAAAGTTTCCAGCTGCTGCAAACATAATTTTATCTCCATGTAAAATGGAACAAAAAATGACTAAATATTTAGCAACAGCACCATCCATGCTCTCAGAAGCAGCTTCTAGAATGCAAGTGCTCAAGATCATGCATGTTTATACATGTAAGGGATGCTAAGTTACTGCATCCTAACTGCTGTTAAGATCAGCAAAGCTGCTACTCAGTAAGCTACAAGTTTCTATAGAATTAGTTCTGAAAAGTACCATTTTTAACAAAGATTTTACTTTCCAGTAAAATAAAATCATATAGCTATAAAAGCATCGGTTAAATTTCCTACATATCCTACATATAAATTTTATATTTACAAATTGTTAAGTACTCTTTTTTTGGTATTTTTCACTACCTAATTTTTTCCATTTATTATGTATAGATAGATATGTTTGCCAGTGCATAATGATGCATTTTTATATTCATACATCATGCATTATTAAGTTTGTTGTTTCGAAATATAAAGGTATCATGAGGATGAACTTGGCAGGATGTCCACATAAAAGTTAAAATAAAGCCTATTTTAATTCAAATAAAGACAGAAAGAGAGGTATTTGTCAGTAAGTGCTAATAAAAGGTTTTATGTAAAGAGGTGGAGAAAGCAAAATTTTATAAATGGATGATTTTTAAATGCCTATATGGCCATTTTTCATTTTATTCTCTATGAAGATATAATCTCAGGCAAAATCAGTAATAATTTCAAACTGTCATTTAATACTTTTGAAATACTCTGAACCAAACCAAATTATTTTTCCCCCTGAAATAAAGGCAATTCTTAACTTCCTACTAAGGGCTCCATGAAAATTAAACCAAGCTTCTCTTCTTGTGAATTCAGGGGGTACTCTCTTCATGGGGGCGTGCAATGTGAGCTCTCGAGCAGTGTGAATGATAAACGCAATTAATTTTATGATTACTGCTGCCACATGTTTATGGTACACGTTTATTGTCTCTTTCTATTTCAAAGCCTATGTATATTATGACCTGTCTGTCCACATAATTTGTCAGTAGGCAGAATACTATATCAGAGGTCTGTTGTGATCTCTAGTACCTGTAGAAGACTGTGTCGCCATTTTTTACTGCTTCTTTGGTGTATTTCAGCCCTCTCTGAAATCATGGAAAATATTTTCTCAGTGTTAACTGTTCAACTATAACCATATTTTGAAATTTCTGAGTTGCTGGAAAAATTCTTCAGGCCCCATCTATTTTACTTCTGTTCAGATGTTTTATGAGCAGGAATGAATCCATAAATCCGTACCAAGCCATGTGCACTGGAGAAAAGGGTCTTACGGTCCTTCAACTCTTGTTCAACTTTCAACTCAGCTCCTGTTACTTTCTTTTAAGATCGTTCTGGTTTTATTCAGGATACAAAAGATATTCATTCATAGAAACACTTAGTGAGCCTACAGATGTTTTTTAATCCTCATTAATATTTAAAATTAATAGATGTACATAAGAAGATTACTGTTAAATGCAAACATACAAGCAATAACTTGAACAGAAAAAAGATATAAAACAGAGCCCTATATGACTCAATTCATTGATTAGACTGTTGAAAAATGTTCTATGAAACAATGTTTTGGTCTCATATGAAGACACACAAGCCTTGAAAATTGACAACTATTTTACTTATTGAAGGACACAATTGATAATTTTGAAAAATTATGCCTCACCTAAAGATCTGATATTTTTAACTTAAAACTCTAGACAGCATTTCATTGCTCAGGCAATTTTTTATCGCTAAATGTTTCAATCAGTAAACCAACTTCAAATCAAAGCATCACAGACCTAAAAGAAAAGACAATAACTTACCTCTATTTTAAAACCTTATTTTGTTATCTCTTGTACTGATATTCAAAAGTAGAGTATTGCCTGTGAACTTGGCCTAGGTAAAATACATAAACTTAATTGCTTAGACAATAATTACTCCTCATCTGAAAAGATCTAACTACAAAAGGGTTAAATGAAATCCTTTCCTCTAGAGTCACGATGTAAAAATGTAACTAAAAATAAAAGCTGTTTCAGCTTTTGAGGACAGGAGGAGCAGAAGAGAGTGTTAGTCCATCCAAAAATAGTCTCCTTATATCTACAGATTTACAGAAAAGGCATACTTCCTTCTACAAGAGAATAAGGTTTTCAAAGCAAAATGGAAAATTATCTGTGAAAGCAGAACCTTTTACTCCGACATATTTGACTGACAGAGGACTGTATGAAGAGTAAAAATCTGCTTTTCAATATGTAGACAGTTCTAAAATAGCCACAAGAGATGTTTGCTTTTGATAGAATTTTGTTGATGGTCCATTTTCTCATGGATTTTTATTTCAGATAACCTCCTGCTGTCCTAGGGAAATTGCATGTGAGTGGTGTTACCCCTCAGAATTGGAAACATGTTTATACAAGCAGTACATCTGGGTAAAGAAGTTATTTCACAATATTTTCATCTGCTAGCTATTGCTGCTCTCAGGTAGGATGGTTCTGCTGTTACTGTGCAGTGACACATTAGGCTGGGCATGTAAAGTAATGCAGTGTGACTGATACAAGCTGATGTTACACTTCACAGCACAATGCTTCATAATGTGTTATGTCAATGAGAGCATTTAAAAAAAAAAAAAAAAATTTTCCAGAAAGAATCCAAGAATAATCTCCCTTCTCTCCTCCTCCCTTCTCCCTCAAAAAATGAAAGCCATTGAAAACAGAAACCAATTTGTATTTGACAAACAAAAATAACTTATGGAGGATACATAGCAGTTGGTGGTTGTATAATACACTTAGAGCTGAATTAAGAAAGCGAGATAGTTTTTATTTTAAAACCTGTCTTTCTCTTTACAGAGCTAACATATTTTCACAGATGTGATCTCTACTGGCTTTCAAAGCCATGTACTCTTAGAGGACTAAGAGTAGAGTACTTTAATGTACTTCTAGTCTACATAATGTTAGGAGCATTTTCAGCTTGTAAGGCAACATGTTACTTCAATTCCAAACAGAAATATTTGTTTATGAACTGTCTTAGGTTTCGCTTCATTGTATATTCCTTTTATTTCTTTTAATTTTTAAACTTTATATCTGTTTTTCCAGGTGTACTTTTTATTTGTTTTTATACAAATGCTTTCCTTGAAGATCACATGAACATACAGAAGCTAGCATAGTGTTTTCCTCAAGTTATTGTAAGCTTCTTGAATTTTTTTTGTATGGGATCCTCCTACAATTTGGAAATCTTTCCATCTTATTCTCAAATTCAGTCCTTATATCAAAATCCCCCAAACCAGTCCCCTCTCCCCACCAAAAAAAAACCCCAAGCCAAAACCTTCACACACACACAAAAACAAATGAAAACAACAAAAAAAGGAAAAGTATTTCTTAGACTGGTTAAACTTCTTTTGGCCTGAAAGGTAGAAACTGATGCATCAGAGAATTATTAAATTTGATAAATTATTTTTATACCACATTTTGCAAATTAAGCAAAAGGAAATTCAGAAATCAGTGACACTTCAGCATTCAGAATAACGATGGTGGAGGGATTAAAAATGAGTCTTAAAAATGTCTGCCTCTTTATCAATGTATTTCACCTGTCCAAGGGTTATTCACTTCATTCAACTAGAGGTCATCCTCTAGGACATATTGCTTGTAATCTCAACCTCTATAAAACATTTTTCATCCTCTTATAGTTGTAGATTTGACCTTCGTGTGAGAGCTCAACAAGGAGGGAGCTCCCAAATAATGCAGAAGTTTCCTATGGGAGCGGTGCTGTACTTTTCAAGTTTCTGGAAACCCAGGTAGCAAAGGCATTCATCCTTGGTAACACATTTTTATCTTTTCAAACATGCTGATCTTACCAATCAAATGTTGTAATTAGTATATTTTGTTGTTACTTTGAACATGATCCAGTTTCAAATGTTCCACCTAGTCAAGGATTAAATTATCACATTTACATATATTTTATAGCTATTTTCTGATAAACTGAAAGGAGAAACTGACAGCAAGGTTAAGTAAGTAATTTATTAACTGAAAATGTCACTCCATTTCTTCAGAATACAACTGGATTTTTCTTTCCAATGCCAAATCTTCCATTTTAACAATCAAGAGTAAAAAAGTTATATTTTTCCTTAATGTAAAAGGTTATATTAGTGTATTTATATGTACTTGGTTTTTGGTATTGTTTTTTTCCCGGAATAATGCCAGTCTGTAGAGTCCCACAACATTACTGGAAACATTACATTACAAGACAAATATCAGAGACAAAAAATATGTCATATCAAGAAAACAAAATCTGATTAGAAAACCTCAGATGTTTAAACATATTTGTAGAGATTTAAAATTAGTGTTGGGTCTTTTTTTTTTGTTAGATAAAGCAACTGCAGTAATTCTAGCAGATATTAACTAGTTAAGAGGCTGAAATATGAATCACATATTGAGGAAACTTCTTTGGGTGAGTCCTAAATCAGTCATGCCTGTGTTGATGTAGCTCCATCCTGCAGTCTCAGCGCTGTTCACTCATGAAGGCTTTATCTCCTGCTGGGAGACACTACCCAGAGGTTAACTGACTGCTCGGGAAGCATATAATGAATAAATTTTCATGTGTCTAAAATTTAGCATAGGCTTTTTATTTTAGCACCTTGTCCCCTATATTTCGTCACCCTGTTCCGCAGAGCCCTGCTGGCTGCTGAGATTCTCCAATGGGAAAGAGCTGACCTTCGCTTCTCTCTGCATGCTTCTTTACTTTTAAGCTTCCCCTGAAAATACTCTTTTTTTTTTTTTTTTATTACATTTTCAAGAAAATGTAATCAGCCAGCACTGGACTTGTTCTTGAAGTGTGGCATAAACTGTTACAACAACATATAATTCAGGTTAAGTTTGGTTATGGAAAAAATAAAGTTTTGGATCTTGCCAGGGTAAATCTTTTTTTTTTTTTTCTTCCTGCTGCAGTAAAAGCTGATATAGAAATAATGACGGGGATTTTTTTGTTTAGACTTGTAATACTCATAAGCCACAACATTTGACCAATCTCATTTATTTGGTGTTTTTTAGCCAAAAGAGGATGGCAAAATTGTGCAAAAACTTCACACTTAGGTGTACTCTTACACTTCAATAAAAATAGCAATAATTTGCCATTACTGTACTGTCATTGATGTTTGGAAGGCCTGCACAGGGATTATGCTGTGGGGTTCAGCTTCAATCCTTTTTTGTTTACATTGTATGTGTGTGTGTGTGTTTGTTAATCGGCCTTTTTCACTGGTGAAGGGAAACAGACAGTTTCAGAGCACAGTTTATAGGTTTAGGTATGGGCTTTATATTCAAAGATTCACTCTGTATTTCTCTCCAGAAATAATGAAAATCCATATAAGATTCGGGTTAGGGTCGCAGTCACAGGTTTGACATGTGACCCCAGAGAGATCCAAACTAGGGATCACTATGGGCATGTAGACACAATAAATGGGTGTCACTGTAAAGCCTACATTCCCTATGGGGGGTACCTTGGCTAAATTCCTCAATAGTTGCTGCAACTAGATATCTGAATTAAGCTGGAAATAATCCAAAATTTCAAAAGAAAGAAGACCAAAAATTAGTGGTAGATAAAGCACTGTCCCTTTTCTGTGACTACATGTGCTAATGGAAATAAGATATTACCTATGTATTGCTGCAGGGTTTGTGATTCAGAAAAGGCAAGGAAGAATAAAGCATAGTTTAATTTTTTTTATGTGGGCCATCAAATCCGCTGTTGCTGGAGGGCTGCTGGGGAAGGACACATGCTGTGTTACAAGTGCCAAGCCTGGTAGTTACATGCTGTAGTACAGAATAGTTCTTAGACAGGCAACTGCTTTTATACAGAACATATCACAGGAGCTGTAGTTATTACTGGAATGTAATATTAAAACCAACATGAAAAGTGACTGAATGTTACAGCATTTGCTATTACAAATCTTTTACAGTTAGCACATAGTCCTCTAGGGTTGAGGGTGATGGAGGTAGGAGCAAGTGTTGTAACATGAGATCTGACATCATCTGATTTATTCATGTGCTTGAACAGTGGGTTATGTTATCTGCTTGATTTGTCATTTAAAAAGGAAGTTGTTAAACTGAATTTTAGCCACAGACATAAAAAAGAGTCTTTTTCTAGTCTAAAAAAAGACTAGAAGAGAGCTCACCAGTATTTGAGTCCCTGTTGTGAACTTGCTTCTTTGCTTTTGCATATGAATGAACATCATAAAAGATGTTGATGTGAGAATAATAGTAAGAGCTCCATTTTCTTTTCCCTGAAAGCAGGAGAGTAGGGAAAAATTTCTTTTGAGGATGTGTGGAGTATATGGAAGGAAATTTAAGACATCATTATAATCCTCTCACAGCTGGAAGAGGCAGACTCCACCAGGAAGCTACTTCATCATCACAGCTTAATTTTATATTAAAAAGTTCAAATATGTAAGATGATTAAAACCTCCAGTGGTTTAAGACTTTATTTTTGGGAGACTACAGAGACTGCAGAAAACTGAGCACACTTTACCTTTAAAACTGAGGGAACATTCTTTTGCGTAGGTAATTGAAGTAGAAAACATCTATAGTTCAAAGGATTGAAGAATAACATTGTGACTAAGTACTCTTCATTTTGAAATGACAGCATTTGCCCTCAGTCACAGATGGAATTAAATGCTCTTAGGTATGGTCATGAAGAAGGCTTCAAGCACTGTGCCCAGATCTAACAGAAGACTTTAACATATATATTTATGTATGCCTTTCATAAAAAATAATTTGATTTGCTTTTAACCATTGTTTACATAAATGAAATTTTATAGATATATTTTCAATAACCTAATTTACATAGGCTGGAATACCTAATCAGTCTAATCTATTCTTTGCAGATCATATTATTCTGGTAGGGAAACTGTTAATTTATGCATGTACATCTATTGTTGGCATCTTTTTTCTTTGAGAACTATTCAAAAGTCAGAATAATAGCTGTTACAGACTCTTGTCTGCTTATAGTGAAAAAGGTTTTTTGGGTGACAGGAGATCTCTCTTATTGTACCTCTCATTTTGGCAAATGGAAATGCATTCAGAGTTAATTCAGAGACGGTCTGTAAAAAAAAAAATAATAGTTTTAATTAGAACAATACCTTACTAGCTAAAAAATTAAACAATACTTCATGAACACATTATAGAGTGGTTATACAAAACACATTTGTTTCTCTGCTTAAGGCTAGCCTATAATTTTGTAATCACTGTCTTTTTTTTTCCCACTAAGATTCCGTTTCGAAACTTTGAGTTGTTCTGGTAGGGTATGACCCTGTATTGCCTGTAGGACACAATGGAAGGAAGCAACATTTATGCAAGAGAAATAGACTGTGTTTCACAGGGTAATTATTCCTAATTAAATAAAAAGTAAAAAATACACAATTTTATAGTTTTCTGAAAAAAATATATTAAAAGTTACAGAGATAGAAAAAACTGTTAGAGAAAGAGGAAAAGATACTAATAATATTATCATTCTGGTAGTAATATAGCTTGGAGTAATTTGCTTAGGTAGGCAACTAATCAGGTTCTACTTTTAATGAAAAACTAAAGTTGAGATTTTGGCTGGAGGGCTTCAAGAGGGTATTTTTTTAAGGACTTGATGAATGTCAGTGATGAAGGGAAAGGATGAAGGAAAAGGCTATCTATCTAAATGTGACTTTATATAATGTTGAAAACTAAATGGTAGCACCCACAGAGAGGAACGTGACAACTCACCACTGCCAGCACCACCCTCCCAGCATCTTCCCTCGCAGAACTCCTCTCTTGTCTTTGCTGAAAGCAATAATGAGTACATTCAGAGAGGTTTTCCAGTTGGCAAGGGTATAGTAACACGTGAAGGAAAGTGGGTGAAAGCTGCAGTTCAGTGTAGCCAAGGCTCGTGAAGTTGCTTTAGGCTGTGTAACAGCAGCAGGAGCAGGGCAGAAAGCCTCAAGTGTTGGCTAGAGGAAGGCCAAGGAGCTGGTTTGACATTGAAAGAAAAGACATGAAAAATGCCTCTGATGGGAGGAATAGGTGTGGAATGTGAAGACTGTTGACAGTCTGTTTTTGATTTAATCATAAAAACACAGTGAAGGATTTTGCAATTTGTACTTTTAATCTATATATGTGCTTTAATTTGAGTTTGCACCTACAGAGCCTCATGAGGAGCTAGAACTTGGAGTTTGCCAAGCCAGGAGCTTCCACTTGAACTTGCAAGACACAGAGCAGGGCTTCAGAAAAGACCCTTGAACTCAGTGAGAGTGAAGAGAGAGGTCGTGGTATGGGAGAAGCGCAGATATTTCCTGCACTTTGCACTCTTCCTTGCCTGTTGCAGAATTAGTTCTGGCAGGGACACAAGGACAGAGTGAAATCTGTCCTGAGGTTTTTATGCAGGATTGCTGGGAACAGTCCTGCCCTCTTATAGTAGCACAGCTACTCCAGACCTCCTGTTAGTCCTTCACCATTTTTGTAAATACTTTTGGGAAAGAAGGAAGAGCAAAATGAAGCTTTGTCACCTGGAATTTCTTATTCCAATACTGACTGTGTCAGATCCGCAATGATCAAAGACTTGCACAGAAGGAGCATTTACATGACTGCTCTGTATTTCAGCCTCTTCATCTTGTAAGACATATGCTTGTTCTCAAATGTTAACTCGCTTTCCTTTAGTTTTTAGTTTGTTTGTCTTCAATAGTAACTTTTTACAGCCTGATAATTTGAAAACTGATCCAGATTTTGAAGATAGATTGAAAGCATACTGCTGTTTTCCAGTTAATGAACTTCATGGTTAGCCTGTGCCATAAAAAATGGTATGTTGGATCCTTTCATACACTTTTATATCATCAGTCTTTAAAATCACACAGTTATAATTTCACGTAGAGCCACAGAGTTAATAAGAAGCCAAGTCTGAAGGCAGGATTAAAAAATCTGATTTAAGTATGCACACAAAACTCATCTCAAATTACAGAGTTTTTAAAGTTTCTCCACAAGCAGAGTTTTTCCTTTTTTTGCTGAAAAAAAATAATTCTGAGTTTGAAACCTGCATTAAAACATAAGAGTAATGATAATAGATATTGTGGTACATGTTAGTAAGTCAAAAGTCCTCCTTGATGGGATTTACACATGCCTGTTATTCTTCTGTAAAGCTTTTATGAAGCTGCAGATTTTATCTGTACAAGAAAATCAGTACAGTTCCCAGCTTCCACACCACTCACTTGGGAATGAAAAGAATCTCAACAGGAGCTTCTAAGTAGAAGCAAATGGGTGGAACAGGAGCTACTTTATTCTATGCTGTAGTTTTGGCCAGAGTGGAAGGCTAGAACAGGTTATGTTAAAAACACAAAGGATTGTGGTGAAGGAAAGTGAGCATAGTGTGCTGGTGAAATAGTGTCAGAGGAGGTCTCTAAAGTAAAACTATCCTAGCATGGATAATGCTATCAAATGTAACACAAGACACGTGTAGGTAAGTGGATATTTTTTATGCCTGACAAGTCTGGCATCCTGTTGCACTGTAGCTCTGCTGAATTAATATCTCTAGTCTTTACTGTGCTATAGCTCTACTCTGTAGAACCAATTAAAAATTATATAACAGAGCAACCTCTAAATCCTTTGATGAAGTAGTTGAAGTACAAGAATTGTATGTACCCGGATGAGTTGATGGTCCCAGAACTATATTGAACCAATCCAAGGTCTTTCATTCTTTATTTGCAAAAACAAACCAAACCAAATCCTGAATTTGTAGACCATGACAGATGAGATACCACTATAGTTAAAAAAAATATTTTCCCCTTATTGCTCTGAGTCTTCCCCTTATTACTCTGAGGAAAACCCTCTACATTTAAAAAAGCTGATGTTTCAAATACCTACAACCTGTCATCAATGTGCTGCTCTAAATAGCAATGAAGCGCACTCCATTCTGCATTGTTAGCATATGCCACACTTGGATAGCAAGCAAATAAAAAACTAAAAATACTGGCTTGGGTTGCCTGGTGACAATGAACACATAGAAGCTGTCAGATTTTCATTTCAAAAAAGTTGAGAAATAAATTTTTTATTATGAAATTAATGTTAGTATCATATCAATCATGCCAATTCCATAAATGAGTCTTTATTAACAGATGTTTTACTGAAATTTCCATAATGATGCTGAGGTTGCTTGAAGGTTTCCCTACAGCACGTGTAGGTGTAGGTTTTTTTAGGTCAGTGATTACTGTATACACAGATGAATACAGAAAAAAAAAAGAATATTCTTACTCTTTTTTGCTTTGTTTTGCTGGGATTAAATCAAAGGGACAAAATTAAAAAGGTGGCCCTATCTTCTAAAAATCAGTCTCACTGTCTCACTCTTTCCATCAAATTAAATTATACAAAGCTTTTAGAATCATTCAGAAGAAGATATTTCCTTAAGTAATTATCAACCAAACCCAAATTTACAAATTTTACATGCCTGTCTTGTCAGTCACAAACCTCTCTGTTAGAGTCTTGATGGACTTAGCACCTCTACAGTTTGCAGGGTCTTACTTTGGTATACAATTTTTATCTGACAGCTTTGGATTTGTAGCATTTCCTGTCTAAACTAATAAAATGGGATAAAACCAGGTCAATACTCAGATGAAATATCTTTTATCTCACAGGGTGATCTAGTAGCAGCAGATAAACTCTCACTCCTCATTTAGCTCTGAATCATTGTCATGGCTCTGCATTCAGAATTGCTGTCTTTTGGTAAGACATCCATCATAAAGATCCAACTTTTTTTATTTGCTAGAAATAAAGAATTCAGACACAGATATATCAGTCCAAGTCCTAGCAAAATTCCAGGCTGGTTGTTAAATTTTGCTTGTGTAAACTTTTGTTTGTTTGGTCATTGTTAATTGAGTGGAGGTACTTTTATTCTTTGAAGATACCTCATTTCACAGCCACTGACCCCTGGATCCTAAATTCCTTTACAGATAAAAGAGCAAAGTTGTTTTTTTTTTTTATTTTGAACATGAGAATTACTTGAAAGTGAGATAAGTCTCTTTAAATTTATTATTGATATGCAGATCTTAGAGTATGTGGCACCATAGAAAAGAATCGTTATCCTCACTTTACGAATGGGAACAAGGCTCAAGGCATTACAAGCATCAGGAGATCACCCAAGGAGAAATGCCAGAAGAGAAGATATATCTTCAAAGTCTGTCTATTTAATTCACTATATAGACTGTAGGTTGTTGAACTGATACAACTGTTTCATTTTCTCTTGTTTTGTAAATCCAAAGAACTTAAAGAAATATTTTAACACATCGTACACACCAGAACTTATTGAATCATATAGCAGTCAATCAATCAAAGTCCTTTACGATTCTGTTTGAAATTATTCTGTGTCACATTACTCACTATGGGAGAGTGTCAGCTGTGTTTTAAAAATAAGTTCATGAATTTAAACAGTAAATATCAAAAAGCTAGAAAATAACTACAATTATCCAAGGGAGAGAAAAGATAATGTTGCTTTTAGACGTCAATTTGTGTTTCTTATGTTAAGAAAATTTCTGGAAAATGTGTTTTAAAAGTAGCTTTCAGTGTATTTCCATTAAGCAGAAATGAAAACATGATATATTCTGAGTGAAGTCAAAGAAAGCAGTGACATTTAATGACGGTTTTTAAAGGAGGGTAGACAAGTTCTCAGCCAGGGTTTCCAAACACATAAGTAGTTCTAGCAGTTGAAAGCAGAGCATTTAAATCCTTTTGACATCCTTAATTGGATGTTCCCTCACTCTCTTGCCTGTCTTGCTATTTGCCTTTATTTCTCTCTGAGGTTTTCAGAATATTAAAAATGTTCAGAACCTTCTAAAAATAATGCATTTAAATATTTGTAATGCCCTATTGTGAGCGCAGCACCAAACCATTACAGTCAGTGGAATTATACCTGGTGATATTTTACCACCCACCATTTACAAGTTGAGGCAGATAAACAGATGTGTACGCTTCTTTAAAATCTTATTTTTGCCAGAGGTTTGGTATGTGAAGAATCAAACTGACAGTAATGGAGGTTTGGTACAGAATGGGAGTAGCATGAGCTCTGCAATAATGTCTATGTACGTTTACATGTGTGTGCTTGTGTATGTATATGTGTGCTAGTATATACAAAAAAAATTTCTGGACAATTTTTTTATCCTAGAATCTAGATTTTAAAAAAGCTATATCACGTTCTATAAGTATTCAGTATTTTCCAGTTGACATTTTCATATCATGTTTCTTGGTATGTCGTGTGGGACATGCTCACAGTTCAGTAATAAATGACCACCCAGGAGCTATCACAAAACTTTCAATGACAAAATACCTGTATGCAAGGGAAGAAGGGAAGTTTGGTCATTACTGGTTTTAAAAAAACAAAAAAAGGAAAAGAAAAGCTAAGAAGAAGGAATAATTATGAGAGGAAGAGAAGCCAACACACAAACAAACACCAGCACACCCTGATTGTGTATGTCTGTGATTTATTCCTGTTTTTAAACCAGTTAATTCTGTGTGTAGACATAGTCCTCTAAATTTCAAAATTATGTGGTAGAATAAGAAACAGTTTGGAGAAGAACAAACTGAGTGTTCAAAGCTATGGAATATCTTCCATGCAAAGAATGACAGGTAAGCGGGGAGGTTTTTTGAAGAACTACCAGAAGATATGGAAGCAGCCTGGGAAAATGTGGCTATGTGATCAATAGTCATTGTCTCTTCCAAGACAAAAACTGGAGTACCAGGTTAAGGCACAAGGTGCGTTTAACACCAGTGCAAGGACTTTGGGGCCTTCATGCAGGATGTTGCGTGTACCAGACCTTTATACGAATTTACATTGGCACTGAACAAGAAAATACATCGAGGATAGAAACCCATGGTGTGAGCAATTGTAGCCAGCGATCAGCATGCTGAAGTACTAAGAGGTAGATCTTCACAATTTTTTAGTGCAAAATTTCACTGTATCCTCTACTTCTATGCTTTGTTTTCCAAGGGAGCAAACCATGAATTTAAACAGAACAAAAATGAGCACTGTGGGAGCATTCACAAGCCCTGAAGCTGAGAGGTAAGTAATGCAGTGTCACTGGTTAGTACAAAATTTAATCTACCACAACATAGATATTGTAGACATGAAGAAAAAGCCAAACAGGTGGGATTTGTGAAATTTGAATATTTTTTAATTACCTCTATTTTCCATTTTTTCTGAAAAATTATTATTAAGTAGATCTTTTTCAGCATTTCTTGGGCTAATAGTTTTTCAAATTTTGAAGTCAATATCACTGACATTTAAAGCAATGTATGTAGTTTTTCCTCCTTATTTCTTTATTGCATAATGCTTGAAACACTTTTCTTATGTTGATAGTTTAGCATGGAAGTGTCCAATCTAAGTAATCTCTACATTTTCAATTTTTTTTCTTTTTGTTTATTTAATTTTACCACCCCCTCAGTTATATAACCGTGTTATGTAGGGTTTGTTTTTTTATAAACCTCTCATTTCAAAACGTTTTATCTGTTTAGCACAGTACATCCCAAGCTATTGAACATATCAGCCAAGACAAAATGTGGCAGCTGTAGCCTCAGGTAACTCATAAATGGGCTGTGCTCACAACAGAGAGAGGAGGAAAAAGTACAACTTGCTGTGCTTAGCAGTAACTGAGTTAATTATTTGCTGACACTGATATTCCACGATAATTGCCACATTCCACATGATTCCGCAGAGACTCATATGTTACCAAGTTTCAAATGTGTTTAACCAAACTAAAAGAAATAAAATCAAGAAGTTCATGAACTGCAGATTGCTCGAACCAGTATGGCAGGAGCTATAGCACTACAAGCTTGTCCTCCTCTTACACCTCCCTCAGGTGCCTGACGCTGAGCTCGGACAGAGCTGATCCTTTGTCTCGGTGTGACTTTGTGGCTGCACATGGCGAGTCCCAGACACAACTGCGGCACTTCCACAGTGTGCTGTGAAAGCAATGCACAGCTGACAGCGGAAAACACCGGAGCCCCACACATACATACCATGCCTGACTCACAGAATATGGCTTTGCCATGGCTGTTGGTCTGCCTGAGTTGCTGGCCAGCTGGATCAATGAGTGGTGAAGGTCCCTTTTTATTCCCTGGGAAGAAGAAGTGATGCCAAGAAGGAGCCAAACTCTGCCACAACAGACAAGGCAAGTTAGGAACAGAACATCTTAGGTTGAGATGACAACACAGACAGAGAACAACAGCTGCCAAGAGGTATTGAGAAAAAAAGTTTTGAGATTAAAATTAGTGCAGGGTTTATATAGGTAGGGCAGCTGTTGGAAAACAGGCAGTGTAATAAATTATTGATTCTGTGGAGGGTGAGACAGCTACAGCTGGAATGCACAAAGCTGAGATGCCTTTGACAGGCACAGAATAGAAACTGAATTACCTCAGAGAGTGCTGAAATGGATCTGGAGAGCAAGGAGGGACGCTGCAAGTGAAAGGGAAAAAAAGATGGTAAACTTCTGCCCAGAACAGGAGAGGGTGAGAATACCACTGCAGAGAGAATTCAAACTGAGACAGTTATTGAGACAGAAATCAAACCAGGTGAAAGGATAGGGGAATGGTGAGTTAAAAAAACCCCTTACATGTCTATTAACACATATTTCTAATGAGCTTTGAGGCCTCCCATATGAAGTTCTCATACCAAACTACATTATTTTTTTGTTCACTATCCACAGTTAAGTGTTTTAAAACTTCCATGTAACATCCATGGCCCTGCAATTCCTTGCCTCACTGACTATTTTGTCTCACTTTATCTTTGGTAGCAGATTAGCCACATAATGGGATACTAGAGCAGGAACTTGGGTTGTTTCCTTTGGCACGATATACACTTCTTTCTTTCTACATCGGAGCTGTGAAAAAAAGAAGCATTACAATTATGCACATAAATGCTTCTAAGATGTGAAACTTTTGTGACAGTGATTTTAGCCCCAAGAACATCGAGGTTATTTTGGGGATTCTTAAAGTTTCTATAGCATAGATGCAGGAGGAGAAATGGAAGGGCTGGTGGCTGTTAAAGACCTTTATCCATGCCGCAGCAGTCTGATGCTCTCACGCAACTGCTGGAAATAAGTAGAAGGAGTTTTCTAAGGCATGACTAATTATGAGTGAAGCTGGTTAAAAAGCAAAGCTAAGTTCAAATTGTGTTTTGTGTCTTGGGTATCTTTTGTCTTTTACCTTTGGGTAAAAATACCTTTTTGGTGTTCTTTGTTTGGTTCTCTTTTGGACCACAAGCAAATTAAAGGAAGTGGGTTAAACATGATTTTGGTACTTAATTCAACTGAAAAATCCACACAATCCCCCATCCCTCTGCAATGACTTAAGAAAAGGTCCAATATAATGACCTTTATTTCAGCATCTATTCAGGACAAAATTAATTTGTTTTTCAGAATTCCATAATGTATGTAATAAACATATTAATAAGGAACAAGGTAATTATTTAGAGTGCAGGATTTGGGGAAAGATAATGGACAAGGAGATGAGGGCAGATGGATGGGACTTCTACACTGTCAGTCATAATCTTCTTTGTTGGTAGAGGATAAAGAGTTTAAGCTAAATAGAGACTCCTCCATCTGGTTCATAACCCTCAAGGTGAAAGTCCTTTTCTGCATTTCAGAGTAAAGATTCTCAGCCTTCATTCATGCCCCTTGCAGAGGAAAAGTAGATTTATAATTTTGACTGTGCTGTTGTGTGACCCCTTGACAGCCCACTCCCTATAAGTGCTTGTGAGTAATTTGGTTATTACTGCTTGCTGGGCAATATCTCAGAGCCTGGGGGAAGGAAGGGGCTCAACAGCTTGATCAGTTCCTCACAGCTTTCCCTGAAGTACATCCTGTGTCCCTTGGTTCTCTCTCATCTTTTGCACTTTCACATTACTTTTTAAAACAGAGTTTTTAAAGTTAGGAATCTTGTTCGCTTTTCCCCAACAGCATTTCCATGCTTTTCTGGACTGCTTTAAAAGGCATATGGTTGTGATGGTTATTATGATGACAACTGCAACCACACTATGGTCTGCATGTTTTTAGCAGTGCTCTCAGGTAATTTGTACTGGTTTACTACTTTTGCCTTTTTTTTTTTTTTTTTTTACAATTAGTGATCTTTCTTGCTACCGATTACAATGTTTTTCATTAGAATGCAAACGTCTACCACAGCACATGTTGTGTTTACTCAGACATTAGACACTGCCCATATGGTAGTTTAGGCAACCAGTATCTCCCAAAGGTACTGCCAGCGTGCTAACCTATCTAGTGTAAAAAGGTATTTGAAATCTGACACCTTTTCCCAAGAAAATTCCTCTCATCGCTAAAGTCAAATGTTCCCATATTGCCTGTTTTCAGCTACTTTGGCCTTATCCAGAAAGAAACAAATCTAGCAGGCTGAAAACAAAAAGAAGTTGAAGTATATGCATCACTTTAAGTGTTACCCTAACCCTGAGCTCATCCTGGAGACTGTGTCCTAGGTAATGCCTATCTTTGTACACTCTCTAAGTTCACTTTGTTTAACTCCTCGTTAACAAACCAGATCTTTGGTGCGTGTTCCTTTCTTAAAAGTGAGAGTAGTGAACAGAAATACAATTATACAATTATATACCCAGGTATGAGATTAAACACATGTCTGTAAGGTTAGATTTTTGTTTTCTTGCCCACCATGCAGTCCGTACAGACAAGTGAGTGCCCCGTTATGCTGGTCGGATTGTGCCGTACTCACAGTTCTTTCCTCACTGCTCATCCTCCTTGAGTATCTGAAGGATGGTGTGGATTACATTTGTTTAAGCAAAGTCTGCCAAAGTGAGCTAAAACTCCCCCACTTGAATATTTACATTTTCTAGGTTCAAGCCTTTTAGAATTCAAAACATTTCAGAAATAACTCAATGTCAAGAATGAGAAATGTATTGTTTTCCTTTAAAAAGTATGTTCTTTGGAGCCACTTTTTGGATCTTGATTTGGGTCATATCACCAGGTATTAATTTGATTTTTAAGCAGAAATTTAATGTTGAAACACTCACGTTAGAGGATGCTTTGTGTGTTTGCAGACACCCCAAACACACCCCCACACTCCCGGATCAGCTCCTCAGTGATTACACTCTGGTAACATCCATAAGTCTGATATAACTGGAAATTTTGTAAATCTCAACCTTTTATTCGTTATTATTATTTCTGTGTAGGAGACATCATCTGACTCATACATGTCACACATCCTTGCAAAGGGCACAAAATAGCTGCAGGTTCTCTGTGTGCACAGCTGTTCAGTATCGGTTTCCTGCTACACTCAAATTTGGTGGCTATCTAGTACCAAAATTCTCAGGTACTTCATTGTTGCAAGCTGTAGCAAGACATCTGTATGAAGTATGGAACCACCTCCAAAAATCTATCAGGTGACAGACTCTGAACATGTGGCTGGAGCAAGCCCAAATTTACTACAGGAGAGTCCTTGCTGCTGGCGCTCCTCTGTAAATGCATGCATTAATTTGTTCACTTTTTTCCCTTTATCATGTCAAGAATTCCACCGTCACATTTAAATCTCTTTTATTTCTGAATGTTTTTGTGACAGTTTTCCTCAGTATTATATTTAAAACCTTTCCTTGCTAAAAACCAAATCCAAACACAAACACAAACAGACCAACTAAAAACCCCCAGTCTGGTACTGAGCATTTACTGTTGCATCTTCCCCTTGAAAATCAATTGTCTTGTTGCAGCTTTACCTTTCTTTAGGCATTAAAAAATAAATAACCTTATATTCAAAAAAATATTACATGATTTATGTAGAAGATTGCAGAAAGGCTATATCTTTCCCTCAGGGCTCATAATCAAGTCTTTTTCTATGTAGTTCAGAGTGGTTAAACAGCTGAAAGTTGTAAAAGAGCAGGCAGGGTTTTAAGATGTGGAGAAATTTAATTTGTGCTGGTTTTTAAAAGTAAGTCCAAATAATTTTCTTAAAATTTGATGTTAAACCCAAAAATAGACAAAGGCAGCAACAGAGTAACAAGGAAAATAATAGCAAAATGTGATTCTGGGTATAAGAAAATTCAGAAACTGTGTGTGTTGTGCATGAGAAGATTAATTTGTTACACACTTTTCAGCTTTGAAAATAGAAACTTAATTTTCAGAAGATAATGATGTTCTTCCTTCACAGTTATCACAATCAGAACAAAGCTTGCCCACCAATGCTTAGAGGATATTCCTGTCTGAAGAAATTATCTCGTAAAGGAAGCTGGCATGGAGGTGAATGTAGACTGTGACGGGGCCTGCATTATTTTCAGTGTCTGTAACACCTATGAGCAGTAGCTACCAGTAAACACTGTCTTTAATATTTTGCAGATTTTCATATTTGGGGGTTTTTCCTTAATTTGGAGTCAAAATTGAATACATGAGATCATACCTTTTAAAACAGGAGCAAGTTGAATACAGTGAGCATTTTCTTTCACCTGTGTTTCCCTTATTTGCTATTTACTCCTGGAACATTATTCATAGATAGGCTTTTCTCCCACAAGAATTTTGATTTTGAAAATTCTGAAATTCAAGTCACACAGGTTACCTAAAATTCAGCCTGGGGGTGTGTGTCATGATACCTTAGCTCTGCTTACACCAGGAGAACCATACTGTCTTAAACATCACCAGGTATCATTTTGATGCCAACCAGTTATCAAGAAGGCAGCTGGGAGACATATCACGTGATTTGTAAGCTTTCTGCACTGAAACACCCTGGTCATCCAATAGTAAGTTCAACAGATAGTTTACAGTTTGATTCTTTTCTTGTGCAATGCTGCAGTGTGCTATTAAAACTAGCAGATGTTCACTCTAGGGGTGGTTGCACTTCACTTGTGAGCAAAGTGATTCTCATGAGGATCATGACAAGGTATATTCTCTGTCATAACTTGAAACTCAAGAAAGTCCAACAGATGTACAATTGACTTGAATAATTGAAACAGATTTTGACCTACGTGTTCCCAGTATTAAGTTTTATAAAGCATTTATGATCCATGAAAATGAAGACAACTCATGTATATTAATGCAATGCTATTATTCTAATTATATTTGCATATGGCACAGTAAATATTGATACTATTAATAAAGTTAAAGCAAGATGGAATTGAATATTCATAATTTAGCTCACAGTACATTACAGATGTTTTACACTGAAAATTAATGCTGTGTGAAGTTATATATAACTTTGATAAGCTTTAATTTGGGTGCTTGTTTTATCTACAGTATGCTTATTCTGTCCTTGATTACCACCTTCTGGCAAAAAAAATGCAATCAGTGAGGTTTTCCATTAATAAAAAAAAAAGGTGGCAAGAATGATAAATGAAAAGAGCTTAAATTGTTCTGATACAGAAAGCCTACCACATTAGTTTTAAAAACTTTTTACTTGTTTCATCACTGGCATGAACAAAATGTATTTGAATGTTTCTCTACTGTAGTTGATTTTTCCTGCCCACTGGCTTAGTATGATTTCAGTATTGCAACTTGCTTTTCATTCTTGATATCCTCCTCCTCTCTATTTTGAACCTTCCAGATTTCTAGAGTTGCAACTGAAAGTACAGAGTCCCAAACGTTTCCTGAACTTCAGTCCTTATGCGTCTGAGGTTTCACTTCTTGAATCTTGCTGGCATCTGAGATTTAGTCTTTCTATGGACGTAGAACTACCGCCTTTCAAAATTCTCTTTATTGCCTCATTTCTCTTGAATTATTGTCATTCCCAGGGCTGCATTTAGACTTCTGGCCTATTTTCCTCTCATCTTCACTCTGACAATTAGTTCTTGTCTTCTTCAGTTCAACTTCAGCAAGTTGTCATTGCTCTCTCTTCTCTTTTCAATGCTTCTCTTTCCAGTGCTTCTCTTTCCAATGTTTTTCTTCTTCTTTCAATTCTCTTCTCAATCCTTCTTCATTTCTGAGCTAGTGAAAAAGAATTATAAGTTTAAAAAATACTTTTAGAAGGAGGACTCACTTACCTTAAAACTAATTAATTTGACTCCCTTTCCACCACTGTTTTTTTTTTTTCCTTGGAACACAAGCAAGAAAGTCCAAGAAGACTTCATGGGCCCCCTTTTCTTTTGCTTTGGTGGGTGGCCCCATGCTGTTGCTGCAAGACTAGCATTTATTTTGTTTCCCTTTGAAGAAGCAGTTTTATATAGAAAAGCTGTGTTTAGCATGATCTGTTCTCTAGAGATAAGTGTCCTAGGTTTTTTTTTCTTTTTGGCATTTGTTTGTTTTCTTCCTACTCTAGACCAGATGTGCTTGGAAACACATATTAATACGGCTGCAATAGAATTTCAGGTCTTTTAAGCTCCTGTATAACTCATTTTGCTTTCAAGATCAACTACTAACTGGTTCATATATTGTATCTATATAAATTCATTTTATACACTCAAAATTCACTACATAGAAATTAATATAAACTAAGGGAATGAAGAATGTGCTGTTTGCTAGTCCTTTGCATTCTTCAGGCAGAGGTACTTTGCCAACAAACGATAAATGCAAAGGAATTAAAATAGAAAATAAAAATTAAAAATAGCCTTCAGGGAAACACTCAAGAATACCCTAAATTACATTGATTAAACATATTTCATCTTGAGATAAATAAATTAAGAGTAAATCTAATTCAGCAGGATATAAAGCTCACAGATTTATGCTCAAAGTACATTTAACAAAAGTTTATCTTTAAGTGTTTCTCAGTTTTGCACATCAAGCCCCCAGGTTCATATTTTCTGGATGCCTGATTGCATTATCTGTGCCTAGCACAGAAGTAGTGACCTGAAATTCTTGTTTAAGTGACCATCTAAGAACCCTTTTTTAAAATGAGTCACAAGCATGGACAAGATCCTTTTCTCTAGGGTGACATAAGTTATGCTGCCATAATTGCAAATTCTTATTTTTAAAATAGTTTTCTGCTAAATTTAAAACACATATTTAAAGAAATAATGTAAGACTCCTATGGATTAATTCACAGATAACCTTGAATCATCAGCTGCTGCAAAAATATTTTAAACTGCATGAGGCAATGATGAGAAGGATACAGGTGGAAGAGAGGGGAAATGTAGTTTTTTTTCATAAACATTAATTTTTATAGCTCATCTTTCTAGTTCATCTAGTAGAAGCATAAACATTTTTATTTAGTGAACTATGGCCTACCACTTGTTTAAGAAAAATTTCACTCATATTCTCACCCTCCACCTAGCACTAACCAGAATACCAGAAAAACCCCACCAACACCAGAAACACAAAAATCCAACAAACTTTCAAACTTCACAGCACTGGCCCCTGGGTAGCACTCAGTTTACAAAAAGTGCAAAATCAAACACAAAGCATAGTTAGTAAAGTAATATTGATATCTTTGCAGTCTCAGAAATGCTATTAAAATTATAAGCATTGATGCGGTTGTGAGGCAGTAAATGCATTTTTCTTGACCTTCACAGAGCTGCAGCTGAACTAAAAGAACGAGGTTTCAGTGCCCAGGATGCTGATTATATGTGATCCATCTATGATATATAGTTTCCTTAAACTTCTTCAAATCACTCATTGCCCAGCTATACCCAGTTTTTCTAGAGAGCAGAATGTTTGCCGCTCTCAAGCTGCATTTGAATTGTTGCAGTTTAATTTTTTTAATCTCTAATTAGAGTCCGATTTTTTTGTTCCAGTCACAGTCTCATCTGTGAGCAACTGTGATAGCTCCCTGAATTTGCAAAATACGTCAATTTAAAATTCAATTTTTTAGATACTTTTTCATTTTGTATTCTGAGTTCAATCCATGTTTCTTATGTTTTTAATTTCTAAGGAAGAAGATCCTCCTCCAGCTGAAACACAGAATTTTTCAGCAAGAAAAATGCTTTCTTTAGCAACAAGTGCTTACATTTATGACTGGGTTCTAGGCTGTGAATCCCCGCTGGAGAAATAAAACACTTTAACTCTGTGTTTCCTTTGGCTGGATTAACCAGACCTTGATCTCTCCTCTGAGAGCTTCTGGCTATGGTCAAATAATGTAGTCTGCTTTCTTTTCCTTTCTTTCCTTTCCAGCACGTGTGGAGGAGCAGGTTAGGCTGCTCACACCACTCACTCCTTGCCAGCTGCTAAAATAGGGCGGTATTGCTCTCTAAGGACACTTGTTTTACATGTGTTTTTCCAAAGATCAGTGTAAATTCTTCCCTTCTCTCACAGTTCTCTTACAGTCTCACCGTTGTTCTGTACAGCCAGGGTTTAGTTTTTACTTCTGTTATTCTACCCTTCGTGCACACGCATCTTTCTAAATGGGCAGCACAAAGGCCTCCCCAGCGCCAGCTCTCGATCCTTTGAGCTCATTCCCCGCAATTTCTCACCGGCCTGCGGAGCACTTCTCCCTCAATACCCTCGGTTTCTGTACAAAAGCCCATCAGCCCTGCAGCAGAACGCCCACACTGCCGCAGAAGTGCAGCACTTCGCCGTCCCCCTGCTGAAACGTGACACGTGTGGTAACCTGTTTTTGGTTCCTCGTAGAGCCTTGTGTTAAGCTGTTAGATCCTTGTTCCCATCCTACCTGATGTGATCCTTTTGAATTTCCTTGTATGGTTCTGTTTTAGAAGCTTCTAAGTTGTTCAGTACCTTATTGGTCTCCTGTACCCTCGCCCCTCCCCGTACCTTTCCCATTGGTCTGTTCATATTATGTCTCAGACCCGCTACCCTGCCTATAAAGTCCCGTGCCTCCATGTTGTGAGGTCCTTTGGCCTCTGGAGCTTCTCCCCTCAATAAGACTTGTGAACTCCAAGCCGAGACCCCTCTCGCTCCTTCATCTCCTCGATGCCATCCAGCTGTGAGCCGCCCCTGACCGCCTCTCCGGGGCAGTCAGGGAGCGTCTGGTGCCTGAGGACGGTGCCCGCTAGCCGGGGCAGGGAAAAGGCACTACCAACAGACACGCACTTGTGAGATGCTAAAACACTAAAAGGAACATGAAATTAGATTCAGCAATTCAAACACCTGGAATATCCTTTCAGTTCTAAGATGTTTCACTTCCTACCTTTTAGGCTAAGATGTAATTTTTTTCTCTGGCCTTCTCCGTGTCTATATGCATATACATGCTTCCTGTGCATTCGGAGTAAAGCAAGGGAACTTGGCAAGCAGGTAGATCTAAGTCTAAGTAGAGACTAAAGTAAAAAAATATTAAATCTAATCTTTGAATCTATAGAAGATATCTGATTACTATACACAGCTTAAAGGGGACAATTTGCACAATTTTCATGCATTTCACTTAAAGAAACTAGTATTTTTCTCAAAGTCATTTGCAGATCATCTAAATGTGCACACTGAAGCCCTTTAGGCTTTGTAGTAAAAACTTGTATTTCTATTTAACCACAAATATGTTAATTGCTAAATGCAACAGTAATGGAGAGGTCAACAAATAATAGGTACACAAAGTAAAGTTTTTTCAGCGTGGTTTCTCTACAGAAAAAAAAATTCTTGTCTGGTCCTTCACATTCTCCCAAGGAAATTGTATTGTGCATACTAAAGCTGCAACATCAATGAAAACAAAAGTGTTATCCATAGACACTAAGAAACTATTTACAGGCAACTTAAACTTTTTTAATTAAAAACAAATCCAAAATTACTTTAAAATTTCTTATTAGACCAATATGTAGATGTACTCAAAAAGAACTGAATAACCCTAGTTCTTCAGCAGTCCTATGGTTGTTTTTACTGTGTTTTACATGCCTCCAGTTGCATTCAATGACTAAGGGAGTAAGTGTACATATTGATCCAGCACTGCTGGATGGGAGGAATCACAGTATGAGATTTGTAACTGCTGTTTGATCTACTTTGAAAATTAAATTTGATGGAATTTAATGCATCCATTTTAAACTGAAAACTTCATCTGGAGTAAATAAACTTGTATTTTTCACAGATTGCATCACTTGCTAAGTGTCAAGCTCCACATTTGGATTTATTCTGTTTTGGATCAACAACTGTTTAATTATTTTGTGGAAAGAAACTTGCTTACAATAGAGGAACACAAAAAACTGAACAAATAAAGGCCTTTTTCAAACTAGAAAAACAGACCCAAGTTTCTGTTTTCTGCTTCTCACTCAGACCTTGGGCTACAAATTATTCTGTGATTGCTTATTTAAAAGCCTTTCTGCTCTAGACTACCATGCATACAATAAAAAACTGTGTAAAACCAAGCAAAGAAACTAAAAACAAAACCAGCAAAAAACCCCACAATAGCAACATAAACTTTACAGAAAAAGCTGATCTAAATTCACCATCTAAAAAACATAAATATATGCATATACAGCTGTGAACTCTGTTGGTATTTAATCATGACTACCTTTATAGTCCAGAAATGGCAAAAGAGAAATAATGTAGCTAGCACTTCTAAAACTTCATGCACTTCCAAATAGATACACCTGAGAAAAAGATGAAGATTGAAACTCTTACATTTGTTTAAAATGAGTTGGATTACCTCACAGGAAAATGATGATCAGGTTATCAAGTATTAAAATCTCAGTGAATCAGATTTCCCTCTTTGGGCTGATGGGAGGGAAAGTTCACCTTGAAAACCAGAAAATTTTGCAGCTCTTTCTTGATGATAAGGCAGCAAAGAGAACTGGTGTGACAGCTCAGTCTAACAGAAGCAAACTAGTTTATTCCCCTTTGTAACACCTAGTAGGAAGCAGTGCAGTGTCTGTCGATGAATTGAATCACTTTATCAAGGCTTTTACATATACTAAGCTTAAAAGGCACCATGCATTAAATATCAAATCTTCTCTGTATTTAAATATACACACACACAAACACAAAAAGAAGTTCAATTTATTGTTCCACTCTTGTCATACATCAGCCATCAAAATAATCCAGAAATGCTTTCCTAGGTTTCTTAATCCATCAAATATCATGACAATACCTTCAGCCCTTTATCATGATATGCAAAACTAACATAATTTCTTCTTAATAGAAAATTAAATATTCAGATCTTACTCTCATTTTTGCTAAAAGGGAATAAATTTATTTTAAAATAAATTTTTAGAACAATCTTCTTGAAAATGCTTATCAGCCGCAAGAACGTAATTCCTGCCAGCAATGGCTCTTTAGTGTGATTCACTGTCAATGATGCTGGCTAAAATGCTCAGAAGAGACAGTTTTCTTTTCCCTTTTTTCTTTACCCTCCCCCTTTTCTGTTTTTTCTTTTTCTTTCCAGATGGAATACTGCATGACGAAGTCCTGGAAGGGCCTGGAGGAGCAATTATCACCATATTTCTTACACTTGCTCTTTTTTCCTCCCCTGTTTGTTTCACACTGTTCTGCCTATTTATTTTGTTACTTAAGAAGCTTTCTGGACAAGAAGCATGTCGTTTTCCTGGGCTGGAAAGTGCTTTAATACTGTAGGTACTATTGTAACATACAATTGCCATTATGAATAACAGAATCTTATTTAATAACAGTAATCTGTAGAGGCTCTTAAACTCGTGGAGCTACTTAAAGTACCTTTCAAAATACACAAAATCAAATAAAAGTGAAATTTCTCTCAGAAAAAGTGACTCATTTTTGTATGAATTGTAAAGTGAATTTTGTTCGGTTTTAATCTCACAAAATCTTAATGCCTGTCAGTTCTGACCCCCTGGGATTCTGATGTTGAATCTTCAGATCTTTTCCAAATATAAATTGGATACCATTTTTAAAGCAGGGAAAAGAAAGAATTCAGGGTTTGTTTGATGGCATTCTTCTGGTAGGAAAACCTTTTCCTTTCTTACGGATGTTGCATAAAACATGAATGCATTCTTTCCACTTTATCCCATTGAGATCAGACTGAGAGATTTGCCCCAGAGCAGCCCTAGTTCTGTGGATTGTTTTGCTTGTTATGCAGGGGGTACATTTCTGTGTTGTTTTTTCATGACGCTACTTCTATTTGGCAGGTAGGTGGTATTTCCATGGATCCAAAAATGTATCACTCAATGCAACAATGTTTCACACAAAGCAATATTAAGGGGACTAATTTAATGCTTGCCACTTTCAAGTGAGTGATTTTTTCTAATAGCTCCTCTCCATGTTTATCGTGGTTCAGACTGTACTTTTATGAGTTTCAAAGGGTATTTTGGGCATATATTTTATAGGCAGAAAATTCTGATATCTGGTAGCCTATTCAGTTCACAAATCATGAGAATCAGACAGTTCTTTCAACCTATATGTTTGCTACTAAATCACTCGGCTTTTTGTATGAACAGGGTTTTTCTCTCTGCCTATGACAGTCTTTAATCTCTTCCTGTTCAGAAATCACATCTCCACCAGTTTATTTTTAATGTCAACAATAATACCTGTAGATTTTCTCATCATCCAGTTTACTACAGTCGACACACCAACAATTCACAGCATAGGTCTCCATTTTCTCTTCAAAGCAGCACACTTTACTCATGTACCTTCATTCACTTGGCCCCCACAGTGGAAAGAGTAGGAAGAATCATCCAATATCTCAGAGTGCTCGCCTGGAGGACCCATTTTTTGCTTCTTCATGAAAGGAACCAATCTAAAAAATCAAGGGAAGAATAATCTATAGGATAACCAAGAATCAAGACTACAGAATTCCTTAGTCAAATGATTTTATGATATTGTCAGTGAATTTTTTCCATGTTCCACAAAGTAAAGCAAACCTTTAATTCCATGTGCTTTCCTATGGCTGCTTGCACATTTGGTGTAAGATGTAAAGACTACTTTGAGAGAAGACATAAAAAGAGTCTGGGCCTTCCTGCCACTGACTTATTTTGCCTAAACAGCACCATGAGATTATTAAATTTTTTATTTTTGAAATTTAGGAGTGATTACAACAATCTAGATCTTTATCTAGGGAGTAAATTCAAGCATGTTGACCAGCTAAAATAAATATTCAGGTCACTCTTCCTGTATTTTTTTTTCCTCTTCATTTTTTTTTCTTTTTTTTTTTAAATATAGTTTGGCTCTTTTTCTGAAGTGTCTAATCCTTTGTGGAGTTACACGTTAAAAAAAATCCAGGCTTTTCACTCAGAGTCCTGGGTTTTACCCTGGAGTCAAATAACTTCTGAAGCTAAATTTGGCAATCCTTCGTGTGTGTCCCCAAAGTCCCAAATGGGATCTAATCCAAAGTGCCTGATAAGATAAAAGCATGAAATCAGTCTTCTAAAAACCACACATTACCATTTTCTCTTCTTAGGTATAACTGTAGCTCTCACAGATAGGGCATTCTAGCCAAAAAGTAATAAGGTAAGTTGGGTTGCCTTTCTTGTGAAGATCACTTAAACCCCACTCAAAATTATAGCAATCTGAATAGTAAATAAAGATAGTTGATATGAAATACAGTGTTACCTTGTCAATGAGAAGGCTTCATAGAAAGTATGATGGCTGTATTTATGAAGAAAATGTATATTTTCCTAAAGATTTTCTACCATTCTTCATAAATTGTTTATACCTTCTTTCCATGAGAAAAAATATTTTATCTATAGAGGTAGATTCAGTTAATGAATAAAAAAAATCAAAGCAAAAAACCCCAAATAAAAGAAATTAAGTAAGAAGAGCAGGGAACCAATATTGTGCTGAAATATTAGAAACTAATGAAATATTTTACCTGAGTTCACAGCAGTCTAGATGAGCACAGAAAAAAAAATAAAGATTAATATTTCTTAATTCTATGCCTTCAGAGTTTCCTCTGAATCAAAGCAGAATAAGAAGGACTTTTTTCCCATGCAGTACAATATGAGTGGTTGCATGAACTAAATGTGCAGTGGCACTAATTAAAAGGTTGCCCTACTCTATTTCCTTGGAGCAGTAGACCAGATAGTCCTGTAGGAAGAAACATTTATATATTTGTGCACCATACCTTTTTCATTTGACCTTTCCATGCCTGAAAACCCCCTGATGAGTTCAGCCTATTAAAAATATAATCTCAGCAGTCATATCAGAAACAACCTAATTTAATAATTCCTATTTTCTGTTCACTGTATAGGGAAACTAAAACTAACTTCTGATTCAGCGGAAGTCCCTGTGTGGCTCACTATTGCTGCTGCTTATACATAACCCACAGCATTCCTTAAGACTACAAGAAAACTATTTTTAGTGCGTTATAACCCTAGTTGTAACAATTAAAAAATAGCATATTTCTTGCAAAAGGTATGTTCAGTGTTTGGAAGTGACATCTTTGTTCTGGGAGTGAGGCAGAGAATACAGAGCTAAAAAGCCTGGCAAGCTATTGGGTAAAAATGGATTTGGGGTGAACTTCACCTTGTATCAACCAGTCAGCTGAATCAGCCAGTGTGCTTGTTATTTCTCCAGAAAGCCCACAGGCTGTGCGTGTGAAAATACAGCATATCTCCAGTTTTTAGGTCTTAGGTTAAATAAAATTCAACAACACATTCTTAGGTAAGAAAAATGAAAGACGAAGGAAAAAACACAGGCAAAGCCTTACAGAGCAATTGTACTGCTGCAGTCCTGTTATACACTAAAAACTAACAGCTCTCAAAGTGATTTATGAAGAAATTCTTCCAAGACACTACATCTCACCTAATTAGCAGAAAAGGAATCTTCCTGTATAAGTGCTTCTTGTGTATTTATGTTTTATTTACTTTCATAGTATTTCAAACACACATTTCAGGAAATGTTATTTAACAACTTCAGTATTAACTATTCAGTGAGCTTTCAAGAGTAAAGATACAATTGCCACAGCAACTAGAAGCACTTCAAGAGAACCTCGGTTCTCAAACTAAATGGTGTCGGTTCTTTTTAAGGACAGTGCCTTAAAAAGTAATCTTTAAATAAGTATAATCTAAAATTTGAATTAAATTAGAGTCCCAAAAATTAAATTATTGCAACTTTGATTAAGATGTTTCAGGGCAACATGCAAACTAGAGTGATTTATCCATGATACCTATTTTCCTTCTGCTTTCAACTCATCAGAATGGAACCATAAAGGACTCCTATGCCATGTGGGTGTCCTATCTGCGTGAAGCAATATTGTATGAATCTGCATGGAGTAATATGGCCTCCATCCATTTAAATTTGTAAGTCAGTTGACAGAGTATTTAGCAGGGCAAATTTTTATGTACCCTACGAAGAAAGCATAAAGACACTTTCCATGTCTCAAGTATTGTATGTCTAACATAGTCCAGTTAGGACAAAATATCACTTTTGAGCAATAATGGGCACCATATCACAATGTTTGATATTACAGTGGTTTTCAATAATTTTGCAAAATATGTCAAAGTCAAAAAATATTTTGTAGGAATTTTTAAATAAAATTTCTAAGAAGTGAGACCATTATTCTTTGAGATACATTTACAATGTATAAAACAGGTCAATTTCTGCAACCTGTTGCTTATTATACAGCTTTTGTTTAATAGGATTATCTATTTCTATACTAACTCTCATGATATGTGATCTAACCTACTCACACTCACATTATACTAACTTTGTATGCTGGAAATACCAGGAGAGAAGTTTTTCTCTGAAAACCACCAGATATTGATGTTATTCTACCCTAAAACTACAGAACACCATGACACCCTTGTGTTACTGAAATATAACTATTCTGTCATAAAGAATTGTTTCATAAATCAGCAATTTTTTTTCCCCCCTTTATACTGCCGTATATCCTCAGCAGTTTGAGCTGAAAAATCTGTTATGGTAGAGTCATCAGAAAGTAATACAGGCTGCAGTTAGAGTCTAGATCTGTTTTGTGTGTCTTTGAGGCAAATCTATTCCCTCTTTTCAATACTGAAGCTCCAGTAAACACTAACGGAACATGTTTCACAATTCAAAGGACTAATAAATGCATGCTTCCTTGCCTATATTTAAAAGATGAGAGTCCTTGATGTACAAGAATCTGTGGTTATGTCTGAACATTTTTAAAGCCTGAAAGAGACCTAGTGGCAATTCAGAATATGGAGTATGATCTCTGAGAAACTGAAATATTAAGCCAGTAAAAAATTTAGCTATACAAGAATAATACATTAGAATATTCTATAGTGGTTTGATTTTAAAGCTCAAAGACACTATTTAAGATAATTTAACTTTCAGTCTTTAGTTGTCCAGTATCTCTTTCCTTTTTTATAAAAATTTTCTTTTCTGAAGAAAATTGTAATTAGTTAATAGAAAAAACTCAATGTCTGAAAACACAAAATTATTAATATACCGTGATCCCAAGAGTAACACAGTATTTTAAGAAAGTATGATCTCTGTTGAATGATATTTCAAAATACAGTAGATAATTTTGTTGTAAGAACTGAAAGTTGAAAACAGAGCCTTTGAAAAACATGAAGAAGTGGCTCACTGTTGGGAGCCAAAAGTTGCAAATAATATCTTTGAGAAACAAATAAATGAGTCACTTGTAAAACAGGGGGTAGATGATTTTATGAATCAAAGCACTGATTGACAAAAGAAAGCGGAAATAATACTCTAGAAATCAAACATCTGCGCAGTATATATATGTATATGTAAAGTGGGTTGCTACATCAATTAAATAATTGAAATCTTCATATCCTGTCCTTGTATTTCTGAAGAGTATCAACTTCAATTATAAAATTAGTTCTGCCTGCAATAATGGCACTCTTTAAAACATTTTAAGTTCAAGTGTAGTCTGCTGGAAACAGAGTAATATAGTCAAACTTTATTACAAACGGGATCAAGAGAGTTGTCGCACAATTGGCCACAAAAGAACTGGCATTCAAGTCCTACTTAAGTTGCCCTCTGGAAAACTAGCAAACTTCAGGGCTTTACACCACTTGCAATAGCAAATGCTTACTTCTGTGGGCATATTTTTTCTTCACACAATTATAAAAAAAACCTTCCCCAAACAAGCTACAGTTGTCTCAAATCTGTTGTAACTACCATGCTCCTCAGTACAGAAACCCAGTCCTTCTCACTGGAAAGAAACAGAACCTTTGAAATTGGGTTGGTTTTTTTTTTAAAAATTAAATTCTGACTTCTATGTGAGAATCACAAAAATTTTCTCCATTTAAATGGTAAAAGAAATACTTTTACTTAAAGTATTTAATGGTCTGCAATGTCTTTAAATTTGTCTAAAATAATGAATATATAAACCAATGAAATATAATTCTCAATGTAAAGAAAAAAGTCTTCAAGCAATATTTATTTTTTTGTGAAGCTCTGTTTTGAAACATCTGTGTTATTTTCGGTAATGTGAAACTGTTTCAATACAGTTTGTTCTAGTTACCAAAAGCCTTGAAAAGTATCAAAGACACAATCACAACACCTTGCCTTTTTTCCTAAACAGTTTTTATGAACGTGAAGATTAGCGTAGATATATGGAACTATTCAGTAGAAGATACTCAAAGTCAGAAATCTGAAAGAAATTCAAATTTTCAGATTCCTTATGGCAAATGCAAGCATTTCTGTTTCACAGTATAATAAAGTCTAGAGGAGACATCTGCACATAATCTAGTCTACCTGCCTACCAAGAGATAGCTCCAGGAAATCAAACACTGTCCCAAATATAAACAATTAAATAAACCCAAACATTAGTCTTAATTAGATGAAAAACCCCTCAGCTTTACTTACATAGGTGATGATACAAATTTCACATAATCTCTGTTTATGTAACGAAAAAAACTCTAAATCCACGCAATTAAGTATGCTATTCAATCAAGCTGACAAGAGTCTCCCTAGGACCACTGGCTATTTCATTGCAGCTCATGTTGGACAGATAAGCTCTTTCTGCTCCTTCCTCTATCTGAAGCAGGGCCTCTGATCATTTACATGTTCCCAAAACTCTCCTGTGAGTGATCTTTCCTGTTCAAATTCTGTGTCGTGCACTTTTCACTTTACTGAGTGGCTGAGATCTCAATATGACTTTTACCATTGTAACAAATATTCTGACATCTGCTCGGTAACAAAACTATCAATGTGACAATCCACATACTTCCCTTTCATATTGTTAAGAAGATTACAGAAAGTCATTGAAATGAAGGCATAAGTCAGCTCCACCTTGCAAGAGTTCAGGGTCTATATGCAGGCCAGAAGAAAATAAATTAAGTCACTAGGTCTTCAACACCCCATAGTCTCCAATGATGTAAAACTAAAATATAACTTAACACACACAAGAAGGAAAGGGTGACAAGGAAACTTTCCAAGTAAACTTCAAAAAACCACAAAAAACTTTCAAAACCACTGGCACTTGAAAGAATTAACGAATTGAAACCTGGAAAAATATAATAGACATTAAGAGAATTTTCCCAGAATTTCTCATCAGAAACAGTAAATTATCTGTCTTGGCATGCTCTGGCTACATTTGCACATGATAGCTCTGTATACAACTACTACTGATGTTATGAATTCATCTCCAGTTTTAAGGAGTTCAATGCAGAAAAATTTACCTTTATATGAACCCACTCTATACAACAAAACTTATATCTGTCAAAGACTGTTAACACTCAAAACAGAAAACAGTACCTTTGGAGCTGGCTATCTAAACTTTTCCACTCACATTTGTTTAGATCTAGTACTCAAGAAAATTTACACTGATTTTTCAAGAGTAGAGTCTTGCGAGAAAGAAAATATGCCAATTTTCTTAATTTAAACCCTATGAAAAATGGTAATTGGACTTTTACAAACTTTGCACTTGTATTTTCCCTGTTATTAAAACATAAGCAAAATCTGACATCTGAGATTTTTTCACTATGTCTTTTCAAAGTCATACTTTATTGTAACTGAATTTCCTATATGATTTTGTATATATCAGTTTAATTAATCACCCATCTGTGCAGAAAGAGAGCAAAATCAGTGCCAAGACACAAAAAACTAAAATATTTTCTTTCATTCAGGGAACATGGATTTATTCTCTCTCATTTCCCAAGTTACAAATAAAACTTCCTTTCTTACTTTTATTGTTTGTTTAAGGATTAGATATTTAAATCTGTTGTTGGAGAATGAGAACATTTCAGTATTTTACCAGTTAATGATAAATTATTTAATGATAATAATTTAATTTATTATTTAATGACAGTCTCAGTTTTAAAATAGATGAGATACTTAGTGAAGCTCATAAACATGCTTTGGAATTGATGCCATCATGCATCATGTCTTTGAAAACCCCAGACTAATTTGAAAAAATTACAGTTGTTGTGAGATGTTGGGCTTACTAATTTGATGAACTATGTCAGTAATAGTAGAACAACCACTGACCCATTAATTATCTCAAAAGTCCACGTCTATGTATCTGCTGTTTCGTTAACATTTGGCTCTACAAAAATGCATAGGGATAGAATTAAAAGTGGGATTTCCCATCCATTTTTTGGCAATAATTATGTCTCCCTCCAAATATTTGTGCTTCTTATTAATTTAGAGTCAGTCTACATCAGGTCAACTCGATTTTTATTTCATTAGGGATGAACATACGTCAAACATTGTTGACTGAGTTGAGACTCAGAATTTCAAAGATCCACAAAATCTAAACTAGAGTGACCTGAAGTAACACTGATGCTTGTCACCTCAAATGAAGATCAGCTAAGGCATCGGTATGGCAGAGTTTATCAGGAAAGCAAAAATTGTGTTATGACTAGGCAAACCTAGAGGCATCCTGTTCTGGATTGAATAAAGCCTACCTTTAGATTGATAATGTTTAGTGAGTTGACTTGGAATTTCTTCTTGGATCATGAATGGCTGAGCCTTGACTCTTGCTGACTTTTGACTTACTGCTGTTTCATGGTACACATTCAATACGTCTCTCAGCAGTTCCAGGGTCAGTGTGATTCTGTGTGAAAATTCACAGGGTATATAGAGTGTGCATTACAAAACCAAAAGCTAAGATCTTTCATTGTGGATTGTTAAATAAAGACAATTCTACTTGATTATCAGTGTTGGGACTTTTCTGGATGCTCTACATGCCTCTGCTCAGATCTAATTCCATGGACCTCTCTAACACTCTCCAGAGACTCCTCCAGTTTTCCTGACCTGAGGCAGCTCTCCACCACAACCATGCTTATAATTTATTTCTCTCCTGAACATATTTTATCTCTACCATTCTTCTCTCTTCAGTTCATCATTCTGTACTCATATTATTTAGTTCATGAAGAAAATAGTTAACAACCTTTTGAAATGCTTTTTTAAAAAATTGAATCTGCACAAAACAATGATAAAAAGCCACAGCAGCAGCCCTTTCAAGTTACTTTTTAACCCTACATCACCCTGACGACAGGTGAGGTTCATTCAGGCCACACTAGCATTACTTCAGTGAAATCTCTTTTCAGATAATCCCTGATGTGTTGGGGGTGGTGGGGTGGATGTACTAGCTCAGCTAGTACCCTGTGGTGAAAGCTATTCAGAGCTGGAATAAAGCAAGAGTTCAAACCACAGGTGTTAGAATTGAAATTCAGTATGCAAAACTCAAAGAAAGGTGTACTTGTACTTTGCTCCTGAGGAGGACAGAGAAGCCAGCCACTACACACCTTAAAACTCCTTAGTCAATTAATGATAGTATTCATTCACAAACCCTTGATCCAAATGCAGCAAATTTCAGTGTAACCTGAATTACATTTTAGGAAGCACAGAGTGTTTAGAAGAGAAAATTACCTTCATCACAGCTGAGCTCCAAGTGCCCTGCAATTCAGCTAACAGAATTGAAGAAGTCATCATCAATTGCTCTGAAATATTAAATCTTCTTTACTTAAGAGAGCAGAAAGACATGTAAAACTTCATGAAATGAGAAAAAGTTTGTACATCTTGCAGACATATAGTACAAGCCAAAAAAAGTAGGTACACTTTTGATGATACTTGTTTCAGCTTTTTGCAATGTGGAAATGCACTTTAATTGCAAGGATCTAATGCTGCCTAAGAGGTTATTGTATAATTAACATCTTGGATGAAATTTAAAATGTCCTTAAGTTTCAGGTTCTTCATGAGTATCAAACTCATAAAGTCTTTTTCAGTTCCATTGAAAAACAAAAGCCACATTCAAAATGTTTGAAACATTACACAAAAACAAACAAACAAAAAACCCATAACACTGGAATCCATTCCCTACCACCTCCCTTGAATATTTAACATTTTAAACAACCCTCAGAAAGATCACATTCACGCTAAATACACTTTCTAAAATTCATGTTTTAATTGCACGTCTTGCTGGGTTTCCATTAGAGGATCTTTCTATCTGAGGCCCTAGTACTTTTCCAAATTGTGACAACAAATACAATAGCATTATTTCCACAAAGGTGTGGGTCACTCAGCAATCAGTTTACAGACTAGTGAAACGGGACACCTTTTCTTTCTTCTTCTCTGTACTACTTAGTGGAACGATGCTGCTTCAAAGGAAGGTATATAAAATATCTATACTGAAGTTTTTTATTACATTTAGACTTCAAGGGTTTTAAATATCAATGCTGCACAAGTTACTGTACAAAATTCCTCCAAACTGCTCTTGATTTAATAATTGTGTACACTCTTCCTTACTTTATAAGTCAGTTTCTGGCCTAATAAAACCTCCTTAGGTAGGCATAAGACTGGGTGGCGGGATTTGAATCTGTCAGTGTCATTCATTTTGTTTATAAATTTCTGTTGGTTTCATCAAACCAAAGTATTTTAATTGACTTCCCCAGCACAGTAGCTGATTAAGAGGACCGTCGTATTTCAGAAGTGGCTCCGGCACCGCTGCCTCAGGAGTTTCACCCACTACCAGGCTGCATATCTGACTGAGGGCAGAGCGATTCAGTGACTGCAATATCACATGTTTCTGCCACTCACCGTCCTATTCTCCTTCATAGGCTGCTTCTTCATAAATAGCTTCTTATTCAGAAGCTTTGTGACCTGAGCAGGAGGTTGGCTGATGGACCTGCATCTGTTCCGTATGATCCTTGCTCAGGCCCATCACATGTCAGTGGGGCTTAATTTCTCCTCCTTAAGAATTCAGGACAGAAATGGTTTTGTTCTTCTAGGTAGAAAGATTTCTTGTAAATATTCACTTACAATTAACAATTAGTAAATCTTTATTGTTTTTGACAGTTAAGACCCCTCTTCTTCCATTTTCCATTTATGACTCATGAAAATTATAGTCCAATATGGAGGTGGAGATATAATTCTATTACCTAGCACATTCAAAACTGCCATTTTTCCCAAAACACATGTTCAATAACTGGTATTAAAATAACATTCCTATGTAATATGAATTTATTCAGATAGTCACAAACATTGACGTGTCTTTCTAGTTTTAAGTTGCTGTTAGAACAAAAATTTGGCATACCGATGGAACACAAGATGTTTTGTATTCTTTTTTATCCATAATATAATTATTAAACAACTCAATAACATTCCATATAAAAATTATGCAAATTTGAATACTTAATAGTGAGACAACTCATGAAATGCCTCCTTGTAATGTTAGATATGATTATCATAAATCAAGGTAGATACTGTGGAGGGCTCTGCTGCAGTCTAAAAATTGTCATTAAATGTCTCAGGAGGAATGTAAAATGGGAATGCTTTCTCTAGACCCTATTCTTGACCTGAAACTAAAATGCTGCTTCCTAAAGGATCCAGTGTAATGTGAACCTACACTGTGGAATTATTTCAACTGCCTGAATAGCAAAAAAGACAAATATCCTCATAAGACCATTCCCTTGATATCTGCTCCTGCTTTCAGGAGAGTCTATTCAGCCTATCTGTGTAACTTCAGCCCTATGAGAGAGAAAACACAGGCACATGGCCTGGTTTAGGTGTACAGAAGCAGCCCCATACATGGGGTAGCCTGTTACTCTGCCTTCCAGCATCACTTCAGATTTCCTTTATACAGAGTAGTATCTATCATTTCTCTGAAATATTTAGGAATGTGAAAGAAGCCCAAAAGTGTCTGATTATACACTGCACATTCTGTAATTTTTAGCAGACTATTTAGCTGTAAAGTTTCATGCAGTTTTATCCCCAAATTAAAATATAAATTTATCAACACTGATATTAATCAATGTCCAACCCCCCCTTCTCAAATGACCATTTCAATTAGCCACAAAAATCAGCCATAGTATAGCATGTACACAGACACGAAATCTACTGCCCCAACAAAGATTTCTCATTGGTTTATTTCTGTATTTAGATGCAAAAGTGAGGAGATCCTCTGTCTTCTGCTCCCTGTAGTCTTTCTGCCTTAAGAAGAAAGAAGGAAAACATGTATCTTCCCACATGGGAAAGAATTGTTTCCCATCTGAAAATACTAGATGAATATCACTGTACCACAAGCACTTTAAAGTTATTGATCAAGTTTTTCCATTTAAAAGGGCATTAAATATAAAATTAAGATATGCCTTACAATTTCCCACTAGTAGCTATGTTCTTTTTTCTACTCTCAGGAAACCAATTCTCATACAGCTGTTATTCCTCCATTTATTCTCTACATTTTTACAACCCTTTCACTGCAGATTAGTTTCAGTGAAGGTCATACAGTGTCTGACACCCAGGGGAGAAAATGTTATTCACAGAAATTCCTCTGATATCAGATGGGGAAATTATACAAATGAAAATTTTGATATAGATAAAACTGAAACAGCCTATCTTGTTGGGAAAAAAACCTCAAGCAACACAGCAGCTCTGCAGATATATGTAGGGACACAGCTCTCTCAGAGAACAATACTAGCTCTTCCAGAGAATTGCTTCATTTACCTAAAATATTTCCTAGTCAAAATATTCCCTATAAGTCAGCAGAATTAAACAAATTTATCATCAGAAATAGCAGAAACCAAGAGAAAACAAATTTCATTCTGACACAACAACAGAAAAACAGCCACAAATTTTTCAGCAAGATGAGGAAATAGGTGGAGAAAAGCTTTTTCCTATATCAAAAGTTAGAAAAAATTCCCTTTTCATGAAGAAGAAATTCCAAATAAGAAATTCTGGGTAGGCACAAATGAGAGACAAATATAAGCTATTAAAGAAAAAGAAATTTGTTCTAGGTTACTAAAGACAAGTAACAAGGTCTGAGGTACAGAGGAAAGAATGCTATCTACATACACATTATTGTCTCTCTTCACGGTTATGCTCAGTGATAAATGGGGCTCTCTGAAACAGCAGTGAACAAGAAAATCATGACTTGAAACAAATGATATGTTAATAACTGGGTTTCATGGCGGCAGGCCCAAAGGCAAAGCCCTCTAAACCTTTAAAATGCTCATACCTTGGGCACCCTGTGATTCAAATTTAAATTATGCTAAAAAATAAGCTTAAAAAGTCATACTAGTCCAAAGTTTATGTTAAATAGCCAATATTACGATGAACACTCCCAAATCAGAGTAAATACTATACAAAACTTTTCAGATAGTACCTTACATTAAAATATTCCATTTTTTTCAAGGTAACATTTTAATAAATATGATTCAGGAGACGGAATGCTTCAGAGGGACTTAGAGAGACATGATTAGTGACAGATATGATAGTCATTTAGTTACTCTGCACAGGAGGCTGAAAAAAACATGGAACCAATTTCTGATTTAATTGGACAAAGCCAGAATCCAAGTGCCTAACTCACGCCTGTCCACTAGCTAATTTTATATCTTATGCTGTGTCTTTGAAAGGTGCAAGGCATACTGCTTACCACTGCTTTTGTTATGTAGACTATGTATTTAATAAAGATCAATGACTAAACAATATGTTGAAATGTTCATGAACCCACCTGGGAGTTAATGCTCCTTTGACTTTTAAAGGTTTTTAAAACATTGATTCCATGGCGCAATTTTAGAGGTAGAACTAAGAATTGATTTTTCTTGTGATTTAGTCCATTTCAATCGGTGTAGTAGCTTTTCATTACCTTCATTGTACCAAGCAAACATCACACCATTGCACAGTCTGGTGCTGGAGGTCAGTGTTCACTAGATTTCCTCATTTAGTAAGATCTTCAGGTTATGAAAAACTCCACTGCCCTTGAGAAAAAACCCCAAGGAAATAAATAAATAATTCCTATTGGATGGTTGTCTTACTTGATTATCAAAATGAAAAGTTCTTTTTAATTTCCAGCACCCTTAATTCTTTAGAACATCTAAGACAGAGTCCCAAGGGAAAATGACTCATAACACCATAAATTGCAAAGGACTTTTCATCGACTTTTTAGTTTAAGATGTAGAAAAATAGTATATTTATTTATTTTTTAACTTTACTTACCACAGCTGTAGAAATAGACAAAATGTGTAAATCACAGAAGAACAACTAAAAGGTAAGAACATGACATGGGTAGATACAAGGAATTATCACTTAACAATTCAAGCAGTACAGAGAAAAATGAAGGATGATGCAGCATAGCTGGGGAAATAACTGCTCCCCTTTGTATTTTGCAAGTTTAAACAAGGACTTAGTTTAATAAATAAAGCGTGCAATAAATAAACAGCAAGATGGCAACACGTATGAACTCATGACTGAGATATTCACAACATTTCAATCAGGTTTCTGCTAAGGTCAGTCAAGCAATACGTAATGTCCCTTTCTGATGTGAAAGGCTTTTTTCCACTTTATTACAAATCTTGTTGTTAGGTAAGAACTGAGTTTATTTATATCACTTTAAGACAAGACCACAGAAAGCAACAAAAATAGCAAATCACTTTATATTTTCCCCTTTTACAGATATGGGGGTTTCAGAAATGTTTTTTCAAAAGTATTTGAGTCCTTGTAGCCCAGTAAATGCTGATTGTATCTGGCCACAGGCTTGTTGAACAAGCACCACCGGCCTCAGGCCATCTCTGGCTTTGGGCTTGTGTTGGCCTGCCTGGAGTGGTGATTTGGCCTGGAGGAGCAGCCAAACATGCTGGTGGCTTTAGCTTCAGAGAGGAGTGTGGCATAACACCTGCTGTTACGTCTGGGGTGATCTGCAGGTGATGGTCAGGGATAACAATTAGTTGTTATGTGCAGAGTAGCAGTCCCTGAGTGCAGCACGGGGTGCAGTGTGTGCCAGGACAGACACATGATTGTAGCAGGAGCCTTGAACCTGACATCACAGGAGGCTACCGGAGGCCCCAGAGCTATAAACTCACCTGTGCTAGTTCCCTGGTTAGCAAGGAAATGCAGCTCTGGGAGATGAGCAAAAGCAGTGCTTGGGACAGCAAAGAGAACAAAGTATGGAACAGGTACCATGGATAGCAAATGTGGATACACCATGGGGCTATGAACCAGAGAAAAAAGACTAAAGCATGGAGTGTGTTAGCAATGTGTACAAACAACTTCAGCTGGGTTCTCACATGTGGATGAAGAAATCATCAGCATCAAACTTCTGGCAAAGAACCTGATATGCTGCTGACTTGCCCACTGGCAGCCCAAAGCCATCAATCCCAGGAATTGAGGGAGGAGTGAAAGTAAAGTAATTACAAAAGAAAGAGGTGCATGCTTAGAAGTTTATTAATTTTAACTGTACTTCCTTAAAACTCTCAGTCCTAGCAACACCATAACTGGACTAATAGTAATGTTTTGATTAGAACTGCTAAGATTTCAGCTAGGCCAATAATAAATCCTTGACTTACATATACAGTGGGTTACCTACCTTGCACAAAAGAGAAATTTAAGTGCAACAAGTGGGTCGGAGACTATCCTCCACAAGAGGAGGATCAGGGAATCCTATCAATGCATACAACCATCTAGTAGAGGGCAGCAAAAAACAGAGTGACAAACTCTTCTCCACAGTGCTCAAAGACAAGACAAGAGGCAACAGGCATGAAAAGCAGTTATAGGAAATTCCCTTCAAATATCAAAAAAACCCCAGGGTCTCTGTCAAGTGGATTGTACATCCATAAGTAGTTGTAATTTTTTATTTCTTTCACATTTCTAGGTGCTATGAAAAGAAATTAATGCACTTAAACATAACAGAAAACACATTAGAAGAACAATACTGTGTAGCAAAAAACTCAGATATTAAATATAGAGTGGGAGAAATAGAAAATACATAATACAAAAGGTGTTAAACATTTGCATTTTGCCAATCTTATTTCTCATTGCCTTTACTTGTGGTCTCTTCTTCCAGTTGTCACAAGACTAGCAAGCAGAAAAAAGGCAACCCTAGAAACAGGGAGAGTTCACCCAATGGAGCTGCATCCATATGATGTGCTGTTCTCTGACAGCATTACTATATTGCAGGAAGTATTTTTGAGGAAGGTTTTTGTTTAATTTGCTTGCATAAACATTCCTGTCCCAGCATAAAGAAGAATCACTGGGAGTTTTGCCAGCTCATGTCTGAACACCGTGTAAAGTCTCTCTTTCCCTGGATGTAACCAATGGCAGCAGCTAAAGGAGATGTGATAGCTCCTCTGCAGATGACTTAACACAAATTTTTTAACAGAAGGAAAAAACAAGAACATATTGCCTTTTTGCTTTGTTTTAAACCAAGTGATTAGGGCAAGTTCTAATCTCTTCAACTAGAACATAAGGCCTGTATATATTTCAGTAAGTTCAATGAGTAGAAATGCTGTCAGGGTGTGAGATTACATTGTGTACAGTAAGTTTCTCTTTGCTTTCTGGCAAACAGAGCAACAAGATGTACTATGTATAAGCAAATTAATGTGTGTATAAAACTTTAACAATTAGCCTGTGGATACTAGAGCAAATGCACCAGACATATTCCTATGTCAGCTGAGATCTAGTTGATATCCTTTTTTAAACATGTTTATAGACCAGGCATTTTTTTTTCTCATGTTGTTATCCCTGAAGTTTGGATTAGACCTTTAGAAAGACACTGACACACTTCATTAAAAAGCAAAAGGTCATTGCTGGAGTGACTCTAAGTGAACAAAGTAATCCAAGTTAAAAAAAATCTGACTAAACTTATTGACAAAGTCTCTGGGCTGCCAGATGCAATAGCCAACTCTGGATCTATCACAGAAGGTTAATTATAATTTTAAAATAAGGAAGCTTAGATTTTTTTTTTTTTTTAAAATGCTGGTATTTAGTAAATAGGATCGGATTTTTACTTTTATTTCAAGGCTTTTTTCTCCTTAATATCCTCTCCAGCCGCTTTTTGTTTCCACAATTCTTGCATGCACAGAGTACATGCAGAGAGTAATTCAGAAACAACCCAAAAGCCAGGAAGCATACTTATTTTAAGATAGTATTTTCACTGGAATAGTCAACCTAAATGCAGAGCTGCCTTTATTTTGGATGTAACTGTAAGAAATATCTAGGATTCCCTGACTCTCAGATTTCACTTCAAAAAATCCTTTTGGCTTTCACCTGCGTTTCAGAACCAAATGCTTTATGGACAGTCAGTTTCCATGGGCTGAGAGTCATAAGCAATCCAGAGAAATAAAAAAATATATACTCTCTATGTGGCTGTTATTACATAATTATTTGAATTTCCCTGTCCATTCAGTTAATCCACCCCAACCACGGACAGCTGTTTTGCACTCAGATGCACCTGTGAGAAGAAAATACATCATCACCCATTCGATGTCATACATTCTTGCAGTTTAGAAGATGCAAAACACAGAAAAGCAAAAAGAAATGGAAAATATAGTAAGGCTCTTTGCTAAAGGCTAGCAGATAGTTCCTTTATTAGACAGACTAGAATCTGTCTAATAATCTATTATTAATAATCCCTTATTAGAAAGATTTCTATCACAAGTATGCTGTCTTTCTTAAAATTATAAACACTTTTCTGTGGTCTTTACTCTTTATAGGTCTTTAATCTAAAGTGAAATAAAAGAAACACTCACGTCCCTACACTGCAAAATATTGTAGACTTAGTGCGCCACACTGTCCTTATAGTCCAGCTACAGTCTGAGTCCTTATATTCACCCTTTCATGTGTTTCGTATTTAAACAGGAATTAAATTTCTGTTTAATTAATTAATTCTGTTAATTAAATTACATTCAGTCTTCATTTGGCCAATTAAGAGGTCAAATTTTCTACAGGCCCTCTTCCATAATAAGCTCTTTCTTTGTTAGAATTATCATTTAAAGACTAAGCAAGTGGCATGTAGTAATTCCATATAAGTAAAGATCTGATGAATTGCCAGTGCCTGGAGATCCCACAGACATGGCTATAATCCTGCACATGCCTGACAGATCCAATGCCACATATACCAGATCCAGCAATGAAAGTAATTTAAACAAGAAGAATGTCTGTCTGTATCACTTCTGCTTCAGCATCGCTCCATTGAATTTGGGCTGTTTGTAGCAGCTGGCTGAAATTCTGTCCTCCTCAGGCTACAGAAAAGTCTCTTCTAGGAATGGGAGAGAGATGTGGTTATGACCCAACTTCCCTTGCAAATATGGGATATTTAGTTTTATTTGGAAAAATAATTTATTTTAATAAAATAATTTATATTTCAGTGTTGTAAAAAAGTTGATTCTTAGTTGTGCTGAAAGAGCTGGGTAAGGTGAATGCTGTTTACTTCCTTACAGGAAAGAAAAAGAACATTTAATGCCAGAAGAAAGGTTGTATGTGGAAGGCTGGCACATTCAGCATATTCCTCGAGCTATAAAGAAAGCAACTTGGAAAAAAAAGACTAAGATCCATTCTACTTGCTTGTCAGGGGCTCCTACATAGCTGGTGGTTTTATCACAGGAGCTTCCTATGAAAAATTGAGAATAGTGAGGGTTTTTTTTTAATTTCTCAGTTCTTTGTAAGCAATGCATTCTTGTTTCTGCACTGAGCCTCAGAAATCCTAATTATTTTGTCTCTAGCTTTTAGAATAAGCTAGCTATGAGAATTTGAGTGTAAATAAGGAATTTCAGGGCAGGCAGGCTGATCCTGAAAAAAAATTAAAATAAAGATAAGAATAAGGAATACATTTTAATGACTAGCAGTTTATACTTTTCCAAAGGCTTCATCTGAGAACAGCCAAGAAAGATATGCTCCCACAGGTAATAAAACAAACCCTTCTATATAAAGCAGCTTTGAACATAATTGGAGATTCATAACAAGGAGTATGGGCTTTTCACAGACTGCTTTTCAAATAAATCCATAGAAGGACTATCATTTTTCTTAGCAGTAAGCCCTACAAATATTAATGTAATTACAACACTGTTTCTGAGATATTTTTAATATTACATACACATATGCAGTCACACAGACAGGTTAAATCATTAGGAGTACAATCCTGCTAAGTAATCCTAACAGCATTGCTCCCCTTTCTGAGACTGAAACAGAAGTACTGGAACCAAGAGAGAAAATTATGTGGAGAACATGAAAAATCCAAGTTGACCTGTTATATATTTTGCTCCTTTCATTTCTGTTTCCTGGAGTCAGAAAGCAAGTGTCAATCCAGCAGCTCATTTTCAGGAGATGAGGGTAATCCCCAAGGACACCTCACCATTGCCCCGTCCTCTGCAGAACCTCTGACACTTGTTGGTATCAAATAGGAGAAAACTATCCTTGCAAACAAACAGAACAGGGTTGGGGGAACAAGGGATGGCAGCTTTGTTTTCCATTAGCAAGCTGCACCTGCTGGAGGAGAGCTCTGGCAAACACCAGGGCCAGCTGCAGGTAGCTGGTGAGAACACGAAACCTGCGTGCTGTGGGTTAACCCCAGCATGCAGCCAAGCCCCACACAGCTGGTCACTCACTCTCCTCCATGGGATGGGCGAGAACTGGAAGAATAAAAGTGTTAAAAGTCATGATGTGAAATGAAAACAGTTTAGGAGGTAAAGAAAAGCTGTGCACAAACAAAGCAGAACAAGGCCATCTGCTCACTGTTTCCCATTATCTGGTCAGTGTTCATCTATTCCAAAGAAAGCTGGGCTCTATCACACTTAATGGTGACTTGGGAAGGCAGATTCCACAACTTCAAATATTCCCATTCTTCCTTGCAGCTTGTACTGCTCAGTGCAATGTCATATGGTTTTGGACATCCCTTTGGTCAGTGAGGGTCAGCTGGCTGAGCTGTGTCTCCTCCAAACTTGTCTTGCACCCCCAGCCTACATACACACTGTTTAAGCTCACCAAGAGCTAAAACATTGGTGTGTTATCAACACAATTTTGGTCACAAATACAAAACCTAGTCCCATACCACCTACTGTGAAAAGAATTAACTCTATCCCAGCTCAAACAAGAACACTGGACTAGCTACCTTTTTATTAGGAGGAGGGTTTGTGGTTTGTTTGGTTCTGTTGTTTAAATCATGGAGATAACCTCTATGTAAATTCAAACTCAAAAGATTCCAACAGCTGTTTCAGTGAAGATCTCATTGTGATATACCAGTTTCAGAGAGGTCACAGAAAGACAGACACATGAAAATTCCTACCATCTCCCTTTCCTCTTAAAAATGTCGTATGAAATTGCTTAAGACATTCAGATTCCCAGACATTGTTTTATAAAACTGCAATATCTGAGACAAGATACCCCAAGAATAATTACAACACCAAGACGTAGATCATCAGAAGAGAAGAATTAAACTGCAAAAAGCAGGTAGGGTGGCAAATATAGGGATTCATGAAGAATAGTGAAAAAGTTCATCTTAGATAAATAGCATCTCATTTCACAAGACATTTTAGCGAGATATTTTATTAAGCGCCACCATTAGCATGTCGCACCTCACTAAGACACAGCTCTGTGAAGACCCTCACCAATTTGCAATGCCAAGCACTTGGCATTAGATACACAGTAAAAATCAGTTTCATTAGGTTTTTGAATAGTGCCTGTTAGGAGTCAGCATTCCCGCTGGATTTCTACCAGACAAAGTAAGAAGTCCTAATGTATTAAAAGAAATATAATGTGCCGTAGATGATTGTTAAGTTTCAACAATTAAGGATTTAATGACTCACAGGAAAATGAGAAATAGAAATGCAAATATTTTTAAAATCTATTTCTATTTCTAAAAATTTGCATGTTTAGCAGTCTCAAAGCAACATGGACAGCCCATAGGAATGAGATATTATTGAAAGGTATGAGATCAGGAAGGAAAGATGTTGTCAATACTTACACAGCAAAATGACAGCACTTGTGCTTTTAATATCCAGATATGAATATTCCCACTGGTAGATCTAATTCCTTCTACTCCAAAATAACCACAAATCAGCCTATTTCACTGACTGTGATGAGAAATGCTTGCTGAAGAGCAATACTGCTTTAGAGACACCATTGACGGTAGATACTCAAGTCAGTAATTTGATAAAAAAAGGCATGATTCTGCAGCTAGACAGAAAATTTACATGTTAATTCCAAGATATGGATTTGCAAAGAGGAGCAATAATTATTGTCTGTGTATATATAATATGTGTATGTGTGTATGTTTGCAAATAAATTCTTATCTCAGTGGTTTTGTTTAATTTTACTAGAAAAATTTACTGGGATATGTAATCAAAACCACAAAACATAAGGAGTGTGTATATATATGTAGAGACAGAGACAGAGACAGAGAGTAATATTTCAGGGAGGCCCTGTTTCCAGTAATAACATCCAGGGTTATTTAAGATGGAAATACTGTTTGAAGTCAGCTCTGAATATAGGAGAATGGATTTTCAAGTGTTAAAAAGAATCTTTTTTCCTGCTTGGTAAAGGGTGAATCTGATGCTAAGCTTTATTTAAAAGTCTAAAAGTGGAAGTAAGGAAATGTATGATATGAGATAACATAAATCAAAGTGTCTGTGATACAGCCTTTTAAGAGATAAGAAAAGAATATGTCAGTCAATAGACTGGGCACGAGATGGTTCCATGTTTTTTTATAAAGCACCTACATAGCAGTCACACTGTGAAAATTTACTCAGATACTCTAACCAGATGCAAACGTTATTTGTTCCAGCTAAGCACACTTTTCAAAGAAATCTTACTGAGCAATCATTGTAAACAAGATGTCTTTGGAGATGTTGAGGAGGTGCTAAAGTGAATTTCCTGTTCAATCAGACACTGTGGAAAAATACACTGTTAATAGAATGAGACTGGTATCGAAGCATGAATTTATTGTCCTAGTATAGAAATACAATGACAGTGAGAAAATGCATCAGCCTTTGCTTCACTCTTCACCAAGAAATAAGACATAATTTATTGCACAGTATCAAGAGTAATAAAGTACATAACATATTTGTCTTTCAAGCTCTTCTCTTTTCTCTGGCTTTCTGCTTTTGCTCTTTATCTCTGTTTTTCCAGATACATTCCAACATTATATTGGCAAACTGTCATTCTGTGCATCAATTTTCCCTATCTGATGACTAGTTTATCCAGTCTTATGGCTTAACCCCTTCTAATTTTAGAAGTATTAATGTCAGAGTTATGAATGTATATATATATATATATAATTTAATTCCTGACAGTGTGAAAAGAAAAACTCTAGATATTCAGTTTTCATCTTCTAGTCCTCTGAGTAAGCTTGTTTTTTTGTTTTCTTTCCTGCTTTATGGTCATTTTACAGATGGATCCATGTGTTAGACTTAAAGGTATATCTTTCAGTAAGCTATTTCTGACTGAACCCTGAAATAATGGTGTTTAGCCAAAATCTGTGCACAGATTTTTTCTGGCTTATTTGAGCTTTGCTGTAACTGAATGGAATCCAAATAAACTATTTGACTGAGATCCAGCAGTTTCTATTGCCATCTTTCTGCATTGTTTTTAGCTTGGACTTTTTGAAATGTGCAGAAGAATCAGTTTCATGGAGACCTTCTAGGCTGGATGATACTGGTTATTCCTTTACACAAGTACCAAAATGTTGTAGTATACCCTAATAATTACTCATTCGCCAGTCGTCAGTCTCTACCACCCATTCCCTTAGTTCTGTGTTTTCAAAACAGAAGGCACTAAAGGAGATCTAAACAACACCCATCCAAGGCCTTGTGCTGTACACCACATGTGTTTGTTTCTGCAATATCACGTATTTTTCTCATACATTGGTCACTGATGCTTTCCAAAACTCAACTGTCTTGATTTCTGCTTTGTGGGTTAGTTATTCCCCATTATGTACTGCAGAACTCATACCTCACCAGTGGAAAATGTGTAACCACTGGCACTTTTCAGCAATGTAAGAGTCATAATGTATCTTTCCTTCTACATTTGTGTTACTATGGACTGTGCAGACATAATCAGAGTTCAATAGTGACCTTCTATTGCATATGCTTATCAGTAATTATATTTTTCCACTATAGTAAACTAATTGTAGTAGTAAGAAACAACACAATGAAACAATTAAAAAAAAAAGATTGCCATGATACATCTGTTTTATTGTGTAAACAAGCAAAACAGCAAATCAAGACAATATTTACTGAAAGCTACAAACAACAATTACTCCATGTTCCAATTTAGCAAAATCCAAAATTTAAAAAAAAATCTTCTTCAAATACTTTCTTTGTTTTGAGGACTGTAAAGAATCCATATGTCTGATGCAACTTGCTGTGGATAAAAGTTCAAATATTTTTGCATCCTGCAGATGGTGTTTTGCTGCTTTCATAAGCAGGTCACTAAGTAAATTCTGTTTGTGTTTTCAAATGGACAACAGTTGCCAGATATTAAATTTATCTCAACAACTTTTTAAATATTTCTTTGTAAAAAAAGAAAATGGAGAGATCTGACAACACCAACTCTGGTATCTCAAAAACAACAGCACTGATTTAAATAGGTTAATAAATACAGGTACAACAAAACAAGATAATATTTAAAATCACCATAGAAAAAAGACTTAAAATATTTCTTTTCTATGCTGTAGTAAGAAATAATTCCTCGAAGCAACCTATGTTGTGAATTTTATTTCTGACTAACAAAACTTGGACCACAGAACTGAGGTCAGATCACTTCAAATATAAGGAAGGAAAAGAGGGGCAGACTTAATATTTCCTACTCCTTCTTCTCTAAAAGCTTGAATTGAGACATCAGTGATTTCTTATATTTCAATTTTTTTCCATCTTTTTCACAATTACAACTCTAATAAATACACCTCCCTTGCAAAATACACTGATTGACCATGTTGCAGAAAGATGCCTCTTGATCTGTCATTCACCTGCAAATCCATCTCCAGGTTCAATCTGCCAGCTGACAAAAAATGGAGAATAAGAATATACACAAGAGTATAACACAATATATTTAATTTAAGCTCTTTTTATTTAGGAAAAAAAACCATGCTCAGTTCCTTTTTATAGTCATTTAGAGTTAAAGTAACTTGAATAAAATTTTAATGTCCCCCGCTAAAAGAAAATAGTGGAATGAGGAAATCTGTGGATTTGGTGTAGTCATGCACTTTCAAACTTTATGAAGTAACTGATTAAACAGCATCATCAGCTGGTCATACGTCCAACTAGACAGGCACAGCATATGAACATCAGAAGTTTCAGTTATGAGCTGGAAATAAACAGAGGATTTGCAAGAAAAACAAGATTTTTAAATGGTCAGAAAATGAAAGGTCTTGCCAGTAACGCTGACAAGATTAATTTAGCACAATGCTATGTATTAAGAGAAGTTAATATATCTGTTTCTCCTTAGTTCCTACTGCTTTAGTTAATATTATTTAACAAATCTTTCATACCTGTCTCAAACTTTTAAAATATACTGGATTTACCACAATTCAGTACAGTTCAAGTGGATGATTGGAGACCCAAGTTGGCAGCTGCATAGAACAGTGTGATAGCTGCTAATGTGAATACTTCAATTACCAGCTGTGCATGGCAATAACAAAAATATTACATCAAAGAAGTAGTTCAGTTTGTGAAATCACTGTTCACTCTCAATATTCAGTTCAAACAAATTACTTTAATGCAGGAAAGCTGTGAAATTAAACAAGCAAAAATCCAAGCAAATCACAAACACATGAAACTAAATGCATGAGTGAACAAACAAGAGAACCAAGTATTGAAAAAAACAGCTTATGGTTTTGCATATTTTCACATTTAAGTTTCATCTTTCATTAAATTATACCACTGTTAAATAGGAAATTGAATTTTTGCTTTTGTCAGTATCATTTCCTTCTCTTCAGTGAATGCAACATCAGACCCTTCTATTAGGTAATTAGCTAAATTACTCATTAATAATTATTGATTCAAGCTGCTCTGTTCTGTTTGCATTAAACGAATACATTTAAGATTCTCTACAGGGCAGTGCACTTTGTGAAAAATAACAAGCTAGACAATTTTCTAGTGACAATAAGGCAAAAAGGGTTTTAATTCTCAGATTAAGGACCCTTAAATTAACAATGTTAAAAAGAAAAATGGCAAACAATGACAATTAGAGCTTACTAAAATACCTTCTGGAACAGCCCAAATTCCAACTACCATGTATTTTTTGCATATTAATATTCAATGACATAATTTAAACACCACTGGCACAACAAAACTGATTATATTTTTTTTAAAAATACATTTTTTGCTGAAGTGGTCTAATGTACCCTTTCAACTCCTTTTATCACTACAACAGCATTCCAGGGTCATCCAAAAATAGTTTGCTCTTCTAAAAACTTTTTATCTTTTTTTGATATTGTGAGTCATATATGGTTACCTAAACCAAGGCTTTAAAATGTTTTAGTACTTTTCAAAGTACTAAAAAATCAATAGAAGGTTGAAAGGTCCCCAAATGCCTTTCGATCACACATTAAGTAGTGCAGCAGATTTTCAGTGTTAAGCTGGCCCTAATATCTGTTAAAGGACCTTCCAAAACACTTTTTTGTTTGTTTCTTATTTAAATAGTGACACTTAGTGAGTATGATGAGCTGTTCTGTAGTGAATATTCAGTAACAGAAATTTAAAATAAAACTCAGAAGAAATTTCTGAATTTAATAAACAGAAGGCTGTATGCACCTTGAACATTTATTGTTGTATCTGTATTGACATTTATTACTGTATGATGGATGTCTTTGATGAAATAAGTCTGGTGTCATTTTAGAGCTAAAAAACCTATTTCACAAGAAGAAAACAAAAGGCTGACATAGAAAGCATCGAAGTATTTATGTGAAAATACATAGGAACTCAATGACTCGTAAAAAGAGAGTTTATATGACCATTTGTCAGAATGGAATAACATGAAGAGGCAAATTGTAATCTCGCTAGTTTATAATTAGATCCTGTGTTAGCACAACACCTCTTACAGTCCCATCCATAACCACAAGCTAGACACCACCTTAAGGACAGTAGCTCGAGGATCTGGGTGTCTCTTCTGACCTGAAATCTTATTCTCTGCCTCTATGACCTCTTCACAGTGGTCTAGTCATCAGCTAAATGTGAACATGACTAAGCAATGCTCTCGCAAGGCCTTCAATAATTCCTAATCTTTTCCCAGCCACTGTTTGCAACATCACTCTGCTGACCCCAGACTCTGCTTTCAACCATCACCGCTGACTGATCCTTTCTGTGAAGTACCACCTCAGTGAGCTCAGTGGCTCTCCCTGTCCACCCACCCAGGCTACACTCTCAGCCGGGCTTCATCTCAAAAACTGCAGCACCCAATTTTATGGTACTGACAAACCGAATGAATGCTCCCCTATCCTTCCAAACTGCTCCAGAACCCATCATTTGCTGGTTGGCTTGGTCCTGTACCTATTCCTTCATATCCATTCACCATCCTGAACATTTTTTTTACACTGAGCATAGGTTATGATCTTTACTCTGAAAGGACAGACCCTCCAGGACCTTTTGTAATGACAACCAACACCTTTTAATCCAGTCCAAAATTCTTTCAAAATTTCCTTAACTTCTAGACCCTACCAGTTACCAATTTACTTTGGAGAGTAGGTTGGACTAGATGACTCCATAACGCTCCCTCCAACCTAGATGCTTTATGATTCCAAATTTTCTAACAAACACTTCTGTACTTTCTCTCCTACTGCTGTAACCAACCAATCATTCTCCCTTTAATTCTACTTAAACATTTCATTTTGTAACACCTACAAAAACTTAGTCTGCACTGTACTGACAATTATTTACATAGCTAACCTCTACTGATTAATCCCATGACCTCTAGATTCTACATTTTCACACACTAACATTTAAAAAATGTTTCATTACAAACCCTATGAAGCTCTGCTTCTGTTCTATTAGGAATGAAAGGCCCCAGTCAGAAGCAAGAACTCCTGAACACTATGACAACATAAATAATAAACAAAAATCAACTTCCAGATTTAGGATGCTCACAATCTTGAAACAATCATTATTTTCTCTTGAGAATTTTTTTTTCTGCTTTCTTAACATCATTATTCATTATACACTACTTATATTTTGATGAATGGATGAATTTTCATAACTAACCCTTTTCACATAGTATTTCTTTCTATCTCAGCAAAACCATAAATTATTTTTATACTTTAATACTTGTGTTCAAGCAGTAGTTCCCAAGATTTTGTTATTATAAACCACAATGCAGAAAAGGAATTTGATGTGGAACAGTCACACTACATGAAAAATCAAATTTCATGACTGAATGAAGTTTGCAATATTATATTAGACCTTAGGTAAGTTCACAACCTATTAAACCTCTGATGCATACATGACCATTTAAAAACATCCCAGACATCTTCAGTGACTGAGTTTGCAATATGTCTTAAGACTGAATGTCCTGATGAGATGCTTTTGTTCTCCCTGGAATTAATTATCTATATACATGTAAAAAATATTTGATCGCAGTTTCCTTCAGAGTTAAGGTAATCTTTTGACATATACTTCTAAACAACTGGTAACATTTGTCATCTTGTCCCAAAGGGGCAGACTCTAGTTGCTAGCAACAGTAAAATTAGATTTGCAAGAAGACAAATATCTAGCTTTGTTTTTTTTTTTCAGGAACCAAAACTTTGAAAAACCATGGTAAAATTAGAAACAATTTTAATTTCTCATTTTACAGTTAATAGGGTCCTGAGACTTTTCATAATTAATCTGAAGTATAGTATCTTTATGTCATAGAGAATGGATTTATTATAAAAACTTCTACATGAGTAAATTATTGACATCGGCCCACTTCTGACACAGTCCTGAATCACTTCTGAACAAATAGAATGTGCTTCTTCAGAGATAATACCACCACAAAAGATTTCCAGGATGAATACTAGAAGTCAGAAACAAAAAAATCCTCCTTCACATTATTGAAGGATACCAGCCAACAAATTCAGCCTGCTTGTCACAGAAAAGTTGAATTCTATTATGTTTGGTCAGTGAAAGTCTTGATGTGCTCTTCTGTATCTACAGCACTAATTTCAGGACTCCTACTCAAGTCTGTTTTGTAACCAATGGGGAGCATTTTTTAAAACATCTCTGTAATTTACTAACCAACCCAAGGCAATTTGCACTTCTAAATTACTTATGCACTTTTCTACTTCAAGCATTTAACAAAATTATATAAATTGGCTTTTCACTTTAAAAAATCTATTTTCTTTGTCTTAAGTAGTTTCTTTATTCATTCAATGGTTTTCAGTCCTTTAACTAATTTTCTCTAAAGGTAAAACATTTTTCATTTTAAATTATTGGAGTGGAAAATTGCACAGGTTTAAAAATTTATGAAAAAATATGTAAGGGCCTACGGTCTCATAAAATATGTATCATACGGCACCATATTTATTCTACCTACTTGTTAAATTTGCTTAAAGTGCCCACTGTGATTTGTTTGGCAGAACATGCTTCTTCTTCCATAAAAGTCTTTTCTGTGTCTTACATAGTGTTATCTATTGTTTGAACTGTGCCAGGAAAAAAGAAATCATAGCATTTCTGATTATTTTTTATCCCTGTCCTTATTATCAGAGGTTAGCTGACAGTGGAAATAAAAACCAGCATTTTTACGAAGCCATTGAGAAAAATCTGCAGAACATGTACTAAACAATATAGTAATAAATATAGTTTTTACATTTATGTGAAATTTTCCACCAAGATATGGGAATCTGGAGTGAAAATATTAATTTTGTTTAGCAATGATATTCTTTCAGATCATCTTGGTTCAGTAACAATCTTAATTATCAGAATTTTTTAAAATATCTCCTGCCAAATTATTTGGTGTTAATGTGTATGCCTAGCAGAGGAAAAATTTTCAATATCAGCAACATAGCTTTAAGAGAAGATCTCTTTAGCCACCTTTTATTCAAGAACCAATAAATATTTTTTATTTCTGAACTAGCTTGTAACATAAGCAGAAATTAAAACAATAAAGATAAATGTTAAAATAAAGATAAATCTATTATTTTAAGATAAAGAAGTCCATACAGTTCTTTTGCATAGTTTTGAAGTCTTTAAAGTGTTGTGCACAGTTCTAGTTCATAGCTGCTTCTGAAATTCTTCCCACAATTAAAACTACTGAATTTGCCAATAGATTTTGAAATGTCATTCATTATGTCATATGATGCTGGAACTCTCTTTTTCACCATTTGACAAAATGAAAAACTTTATTTTTTTCATCAATTAAATCTTCAGTAGAACTTCTTATCATATCAGTTTCACTATTTTTATGTATTTATATAAAGAGATATACATATGCAGAGGTACTCACTGGGCTGGACTACAAACCCTTTGATTCAGGATTCAGTACTGCTATTAAATATATGCTTAACTTACTAAACAAATGTAGTTACATATTAGTTAGTTGTAATTTGTACAGCAGGAATACTAACTGATATGTATAGGAATATGTAACTTCAAAAAATATGCCTTCACATTTCACCCTCTGAATAAAGACCATAAAAAATGGTTCATGAATGGTTCAGATAATTTTTCTACTTTCATTTAAAAAAAATTTTTCAAAGTTAATAAAATCTGTTTGCAATTACACCACTAGAGATATGTTAGATTAAATTCTTGTCGAGTAACTACTGAAATCCATGTCTTCTAGAACAGATTGATCTACCTGGATATCTGACTCCATCCACGCACTGGGGTTTTCTCCCCAGATTATATCTAGAAGTCTTTAAACTGCCCCACTCCTGAAGATCTTCCAACTAGCTTAAAAAGTCTTGCTGGTTTCTGCCCATTGACTTGATTGCTGGAGACTGAGGTTGTAATTTTGCAATGTCTTCTCCCTGGCACCCCCCAAAGCTTTCTCAAAGTTTCCCTAAATCTTCAAAACTTTTTATGCCTAAAGGATAGCCTGTGAGTCCCTGGGGCTGCAGGGTCCTTATGAGGGCCTTTTAAATAAGCTTTCAAATTTTTTGGTTTCTTCCCTCAGCATCAAAGATTGCAGGACACAGTGCTTTGTTATCCTATACTCCAAAAGAAATACCTCTGTCTGTGCATCCAGTGTGATAAAATAAGCTCGAGCACTCAGCAAAAAATTCAGAGTTTGATGCTTTCAGACAAATCTGAGGTTGTGGCAAATCCATCTTTGATAAACAGTGATAGCCTTTTTTCAAATGCTAACAATATGATTTTGTTACTTTTTATGATGAAATTACTTCATCTGATGAAACAGATTACTTTGATTATGTTGACTTCATCTATAGAGATACTAAAATATTAGAAAATTAAGGTACATTGGTCTTTTAGAATTTACTCACTCTTCATAGATGTTATTATGTTATCGAATGCATTAGATGGATGTATGAATGATTAGGTATTTTTTCCCCTTTCTTATAAAAATAACATCCAGTTTCCCTTTTCCTCATATATTAAATTTTGCTTTGCCCAGATTAGGAGTAATTTTCGCGCTGTTTGGAACAGGTTTGATAAACAAAAATAAAGCATTATACTGACATTAGATACTGTACTATGGAGTAAAAACTGCCTGGCATTGCTGTGAACCATGACACGTGTGCCAGTTGTACTTAAGCCATCTATTCTCATTCAGCGCTATTCCAAGGCACTGTGTTACACCTACATGCTCCCACTTAAATGTGTGAATGCATTTAGACTGCTTTGGGGGTCCATGGAAAATATATATTACTCTTCAAGACATCCTTTAGAAATTACCATTTTTTTCTGCGAGGATAATCGTCCTAGTTGTAGCTAAACTCACAGAAAGATGAAACCTTCATTTCCTGTTCCCAGAAAACTAGACTAAAGAATTTACAGAAGCACAGCACTATCCCATTTCCCTCCACTCGCACAGCCAGGCAAGGGGGACAACAGGATACAATGGCCAGGGTGCAGATCACATCCCAACACACAGTCAGGACATAGTTACAAGGCGTTCCAAGTTTCTCCACTTTCGCAATTTTGGTGGGGATTTCCCCTATTCACCAAAACCTTGTTTGAGAATTTAGCTTATTCATGTAACCTTTAATTTTCATATGATAATCCTGCCTTCCTACCCTTGGGAGACTCATTTCAGTACACTTATTAGGACTTTCACTATAGGTCACAGCACACAGATCCACTGGAATGAATTATGAGGTGAACAATGCTTAGATCTTAACAGTAATGTTCCTATTTCAATTAAATCAGATGTTCTCATTAGGATATAAGTTTAAATGAAAACACAATTTAAAAAAAGATATATCTGAAATAGGAAAGTCAAGAAAATGTTGATGATCAATATAAACATGCAAAGAAGTCCATAACATTTTCAATTACTTCTTGAACTTCGACCTTTAAAGCAGAGAAAGAAGGTTTAGAAAAGAATGGCACTGAAGCAAAAAATAAATCTCTACATTCATCAGAACTAAGAAATAATTGAGCTTTTTGAGACTAATGCACACAAAAAGTACCCTTAACTTATCTGTCAAAACTGAAATAAATCAAATTATAGCTACTTTTAAATGTCAGTTACTCTTTAAGTCTGGTTAGGCTTCAGTATATTTGCAGGAAGAAATCATAATTAATTAATCCTAATGAAGAGCATTTCATTTAGGTAGAGGGGAATTTTGTACTGAAAATCTTAAATGTTCGACAATGTTAAAATATTCTGAATTACCATCAAGCATCTGTAAGCAACAACTAAATTCAAAGGGTAATGTTAGTGAAACTGGGTAAGCAGAGTTCCAAAGAAAAGATAATTTTCTTTTAACATATTCTGGAAACAAAATAAATACAGATTTCTCCCTGTTTTCTTTTATTTGGAAGCAGACAGGTGGCTGCTCTTCATACTTGATCACCTTTGAAATGAATGAGAAAAAATAATGAGCAAATATACACAAAACTGAGTCCCTCTGAAGAAAGGTAGACCAACTGATTACTGCTACCCTGAAGCCGTATTCTTCTCTCCTTAAAGAAACATGGATTAAAGTATGTGATATATAACGTATTAAAAATGAGTAAACCTTTTCTTCTCAGTAAAATTGCAACTGAATATAAAGCAAACAGTATGTTTTACAAAAATAATAAATTGGTGTAGCCAAATTTTTCATACCCATGAGCTTTATACTATATGTCTTGCTACAGCTTCACAGTACCTTGCATTAGCGTCAATATTTCCAGACAGAATACCAAAATTAAGGCCTGTGAAACATGATTTTAAGTGGAAGGTGCTGGTGGCAAGACAGCCTCTATTGTATTAAAGAAAATATGGTTTTAGAGCAGGTTTGAAAATCCCCACTTGTAAAATGGTAATAGAATAGATTAGTCTGTAGATGCTGCATCATGTGCTTGGTCACACAAAGAAATTACCTTTAAAATTGGTGGCCAATCCACACAGCAAGAGTTATGTGTATGGAAATGTGACAGATCAATATGGCTAGGAAGTAGGATACCACTTTTATTTCTCTTATTTTGGAAATAATTGCAGCAGGAGTTTTAAAAGCACAGGTCATTCATCTCTGTACAAGGAATTTCCACAGGCTTCAATCAGTAACATATTTTTGTTTTTTGTTAAATTAAGTCTGACTGCCTCATATTTGTGATGACAAAATAGCTGTAAAGTCAATTTAGTGAGATTTCTTTCTCTTCCTTAGCATAGGAAGACAGGAAAATATATAGGGTATATAAGATAAAAAAGAAAGTAAAAATGGGGAAAAATGATTCCGCAAGAAGGAGGAAACCTTCTTAGGTTTAGAGGGCTCTTAGGCAAAAGTCATTCACTGATAATAAACACTGGATGTTTGAAGAAGTGCTGAGACAAGTGGAATAAGAGCAGATGTACTGCTCCACAACCACCAGAACTCAAGAAAACAAAACATTGTCTCCAATTGTTTTCTTTTGGCTTTCTTAGGAGCTGCAAGTGTTATGAAATGCCAAGGTTCACACGTTCCCTAAGATCCTTTGAAATAGCACAGAGGCAGGCTAACTCTGCCTTTTAGGGGAAGTATGTACTGCTGCATTTCGTTTATCTTTCATTCTGCAACTGAGTGAAGTTCACTGGCCTTTCCAATTGCAAGAGAAGTGATAATAGTGCATCTAAATGGTGTGCTTGTAGAGAGATTGAGTCAAGACTAATGACCACAGGGAAGCAGCATAGGTAAAAGCTGAAAATAATTAGTTCCTATGTAGATTGAATCAAATTTAAAAGTACTTTTCAAGTGTCTAACCATTCTAATTAATTGCATTTATGAATTCTAAAAAATTGCATAACATTATTTTCAGAAAGAAAGATGCCTTTATTCAGAATCACTTAACTTCTGAAAGAATACACATGACCCTTCAGTGGGTCATTATTAATTACTTTAATAATTCATAATGTGCTTCTCAAAACAGGGGTCATTACACAGGGAATAGCTAAATTTAAAAAAAAAGAAGGGAAGTAAAAATTTTCTCTGTTTGAAAATAATTTCTTTTACACTGGTTAAACTTTGAAAAAAACCCCTACATAACTACTTTGTAAAGTTTATTTTAAAAAGTATGTGTTTAGTGTGATAAATGCTCATCAACACTCATTTTGGAGGTGTTGCTTTGCATCAGATGGCAATTTCTGGCAACTTGAAAGAAATCTCCTTATACTCATTGAAACTGAGTCAGCTTCGTCCGAGTTGACTAACATTTTTAATTTTTAATCTTCATTCTGCAGATAGGAAAATTTTGACAAACTGCTTGGCTTTTAAACGTGGATTTCTGTCAATTCATAAAATGAAAACTCTTCTCAGAGTAAAATAACTGTGTGTTTTTGCAGCTATCTTCCATTTACCTGCAGAAGACGCTAGTTTCATAGCCTTTTAGTGGAGTGGAAAGAGGAACAGTGCTTCAGTGAGTCTCTATTAACATAAGAACACAAAGAAAACATAAATTTTGACACATGTTATAATGATCATTCATTCTTGAATTCTATTAAGCATCAATTTCTAAAAAAGGACTCCTAAACTATAAGTGGAATTGATTCAATAACTGACATTCACCCATTGGCTCAGCTGCACACCCTCAAGCTCAACAACTTCTTTTCTCCCATCTGCTAATATGACTAGATAGAAATGGGTGATTAAATGATCATGTGTAAAATGAACCCAAAAGGAAGGACTTGCAACACACACAAAGAAAGGCTGCATGTGCATCCTTAGGGTAAGAGCTTTTTCAGTCTAAATTTGTCTGAATCTGGACTACATGTTGAAAGATCAAATAAGGTTATTTAAAAGCTTCTCAAAATTAAATCTGAGCCAGAATGTCTTTGCAAAGGCAACACAATAACTAAATCTCAGCTGATGGTTCAGAACTTAACTTTTACAGCCATAAGAATGTCTTCAACTTGGCCTGTACACTAGAAACAAGATGCTGGCCTACATGCAGAAGATGCACATGTCCTCAGTACATTCACTGGCTTCAATTCTGTTTCTACATTAAATTCAGATCAAATCTGTGAACCTGTCTCTATCTGCACCTTAAATTTACACTCTCACAACCTCCTGTCTCTAGCCCTGCACTTTCTTTTTCCTTCTATTTATAAATGTTTTACACATGTATATGTGTGTACATATATTTCATATATTTGTACATGTATTTGTCCTTTTGTGTGTTCACCTACTTATACTTGTGCTCTCAAGCATATGCTCTCTTTCATATTTTGAGAGTAGTTTAGGATTGATAAGAATAACAAATAAGGCATAAGTCACCCACGTAAACTTCCAAATATATATTTGAAAGCATTAGGAGGCCTGTATTTTCTGATTAAATGCAGAGATGTGAAAAGATACTTAAACACTGAAATATTGTCACAGACTTTTAGTGAATTTCTGCTTAGCCACATTTTCAATCATGGACTCATTACAGTTTTCGTATTAGTCCATCTAAATGAGGCCTCTGTACATATATTTCCAGGCAGTCCTGGAAGTTCAATCTCTAGTCAGGGCTTGGTCCTTGCCTCTGCAGCAGGAAGAACTAAAATCATAACTCTCAGACTTTCTGGTGGATCTCTTGGGGCCTGCATATAATAAGGACTCATTTACTCTGTGAAGTAAGAGTATTCAATTCTCTCTTCAGCAGAGAGAGCAGGAAATCCTAAAAATGACGGTTTGAATCAGAGGGAACACTCAGATATCTTTGACTACCTGTGAAAGGGGTCAGGCAAAAATCTAAGATTACAAAATGTCTCTCAGAATGGAAATGCCCAATCTCCACCATCTCAGTTTGAACTTTAAAGGATTTCTTTGGAGATGGATGGGAAGGAAAAGTCCCTTAAGAAATGAAAGCTGCAATTTTAAATGCTTTACTACAAGATATGATCAAATTACAATATTGATTTGTATTTAAGCGATAACTAACCTGTGCATTTCAAGAATGAAATAGCTAGGGTAACAGCCAGCATTCAGATTTCAGCAGTACATAAAACAGGAACAGAACTAAAATTTAATTTTAGTCTAAAAAGTAAGGAAAAATGGGTTATTTTATAAAAAGTAACAAACCCCGAAGTCTTACTGAAGTTTTAGATTTTTTTATCTTAAAAATATCCCCAAGATACTGAAACAGAATTTTTCAAATGAAAAATAATTTTGACTGAAAAGTAAATATAAATTCTAGTACTTCTGATAGTAAAAGAAATACTAGTCAGTATAAAAAAAAGTACTTTTGCTGTAGCACAATAAAAGATGATTATGAAAGGGGAAATGTAGGCAAGCCATAAGCAAAAACTTCCTGATACTAACATACATTATTCATAGCACTGATAAGAGTATTCAAACTAGCCTAGTTTTTGTATGATTCAGGGTAGCAACTTTCCACCAGTTATCTCATTATTGCTCAAAAAAATGTTTGTTTGGCTGAAATGCATCTTTGAAAAAAGAGTCATCTACTGTTGTTAACAAAAGACATAAAATTCATTTCCTTTTGCTGTTTCTCCAGTGACTAATCTCCTCACTGTTAAAATTTATGCTCAATTTATAACTCAGATTTGGGACTCTGTAGTTTACAGCATTTTTCCCTAATAAAATGTATTCAATGGCAAACCACATCGCAAGTTTATTCTAATAAAACCATCAGATATAGGTCTTTAACAGTAAAATTTTATCACTTTTTAAGAAATACTAACAAAGGTATTGGAAAGCCTTGACATTCAAGGTTAGGGTTATACAGGGCTCTGAGCAATCTGATGGTAGAAAATGTCCCTGCTCATTGCAGGAGGAGTTGGACTAGATGACCTTGAAAGGTCCCTTCCAACTCAAGCTATTCCATGATTCTATGCTCTCAAATCTTGAAAATGTATCATTCTAAGTTATGCCTGTAGTTTAAAATCCTCAGGTGTGCCATGTTCATTTTACAAACCCTTGGTAATTCCTACTGGTCTTGATAACTTATTCATTTTTATCACCATCACACTTCCACCTGGCTCACATTTTTGCGTATGTCCCATTTTAATTTCCAAAACTCATTTCTCAAAATGTATGTATTCTTGAACAAGACACCTTAAACTGCAAATTAGATTATTAGGTATATTTAGGTATCTACGTGTTGTGAATAACTCCAAAGAATTTTGCAGCAGTTGCCTGTGAGTTTCATGTCACACTTTTTTCAACAGCAAATCCAATTTAAGATATTAACTGCTCATCTAAAAATACTTGTTTCTGCTTCTCCATTATGACACTCCCGTAAAAAGATTACAAAGATAAAAAGTGAGCCTTTTTTCTAAAGTTAGTTATTTCAGGTTTCTTTCTGAATATTTATCTTTTACCACTGGCTGCTGTAGTTATTAACTGCAAAGAAAACACCAGGATAATAAATGGAATCTACAGGCACATGCTGTTAAATAACCCCTTTATTATTTTATGGGTATTTCTGTGTTTAGTAAACTACCTGTAAGACTGATAATCGGAGATATCTTCACAGGTGACATTCAACAGAGATACCACTTGTGCAAAGGATTCGTTTCTGGCCTGGCAATGATTCCTCAACTCCTTCATAATTAAGACAATATCTTAATACAGTAAAAAATTAGTATTTGAATATGCAGTGTAGGGAATGCTGTTTCATACTTTGTGGCTTTATGTCTTAGACCTTAAAAAAAGTGATTACAGCATGAACCTAGGGGAAACATCTGTTTTCATATTACTGATAATACATAAGCATTAATAGGCTTCTGTAATCTTGTACAAAAATATACTGCATGACAAGTCCATACTTAATACACATCTGTTAAACACTTTACATTATACTGAGGGTTAATTTAGCCTAGTCTTACCACTTTATTTGTAAATTATCTGTAAGTGATTGTGAATATAAATGTAGGCTTAAGAGAAATAAGCAGTAAAGATCAATGACTTTAGAGAACTTCTGCAAAATACTTCAACTACTGAAAAAACCCACCGAAACCCCTACAAAAACCCACACAAAAAACCTGAGAAAGACAAGGCTTTCCAAAACTGCAAATTAAAAGGTTGCATTCTAAATTACAAGCTGTACAGTAGCCAAGAGGTTAAATAATCTCTTGAAGTTTCCTGGTTAGATTAGCTTGGTTTGTTATTTAAATTCACTCAAAAGCAATCTAAAATTTTATACACTTCATGCAACTAATGTTATATTCTATCCAGATGACATGACAGTATTAGAATTAAGGTTGCAAAATGTATATGACTCAAGATAACCACACACACACATACAAATCATCTAGAAAACAGTCGTTTACATGATTCCTGTTCTTGGTCCTTCCCTGCCTCACTGTGTAAAATATTCTGCCATGGCTGTTCCATAATTCCTTTTTGGGTCTTGGAAGTAATCCTAGCATTCATAGTTTAAAGCCACAATCAAACAAAATATTTAATCTGTGATCTAGATTAAGATAAATTTTCTGCTAATTCACTAACTCTGCCTAACATAGTATGAAGCCAAATTACTCATTTGAAGACTGACCTTGAAGAACTTAACACACTACCAGTAAATACTTTGCCAATGGAGAATTTGTTAAGGAGCATGGAAATCAGTGATTGAATTTATCATGGTATTTGGTATAATGAAATAAATCTAAATAAGACTGGCATGATGTTTGTATTTTTTCAACTGAATATTTTCTAAATTTTAATTTCCTGTATTGATAGATATTACATCTAAGCAATTTTCATAGCAAATCACATAAGTGGGAATAGTGCAGAAGAATAGATGACCTTGAAAGGTCCCTTCCAACAGGTTGTCCTCTCTCTGTGTTTTCTTTCCTGTTTTTCTCTGTGTTTTCTCAGTATCCTTAAAATCAGTGCCTGGTTTTGCACCTTTGATTCCCTCTTCCACTGTTGGAATTGGACTGCTTATTTTGAATCTAAATATTAATTTAGTGGTCTTGGTCTATATGCCTTAGCCAACATCTAATCAAAAGCAAAGCCAGGGAGTTCTTGGCTTTATTAATTTATTAATATCTTATATTATTATTATATTAATATGTACTATATTATCATTACGCTTTTCTTTAAATCCTTCATTCTGACTATGGTTTCTTGTAAACTGGAATCAGCGAATTGAGTTGTTGAGCTTTTAGTCCCATTAGCTGCTAACACTTATTAAAGATAGTATAGAAATAAGCTATCCCTCTCCCCAAGGGTAGCAGGGCACATTTGATTAATTCCACTGTGCTTTTGAAAGCATGAGTAGCCCATTTTCATGTGATATATCAACCACAGAGCATTTCTACAGTCATTGCTTAATTAAGGAGGGCACTTCCACATTCAGTGCGAGAGTATGAAAGATTTATTTAGGGGATCTAATCACACTTGGAGTTTACTGCTGACTCAACTGAAGGATTTACAGCCTAGAACTTTTAATGAAAATTTCAGGTCTTTGTGCTTCCTACCACCATAAAACACAGCACTCTATCCCATGTCCCGTTTCAGCTCATATACAGAGTTAACAAGTGAATTTACAGAAGCAAAGTGGAAGAACAGAGCCATTTACTTTACAGTCTGTATTTCTCAGCTCCTTGTTGCCAAAGTCTGCTTCAGGGGATGATATAAGCAGGTGCCCAAATGTGAGATTTCTAATGTGAACAGCACAGCACAGCTAAAGACAGGGAGCTTGCTTACTGCCCCTTGCTACTGCAATAGCCAAATAGATGCAAGTCATTAGTGGCAACTTCAAGAAAAAAAATTCACAGAATAGTTTGGGTTGTCAGAGACCTTAAAGAACACCTAGTTCCAAACCCTATGCCACAGGCAGGGACACCTCTCACTAGGCCAGATTGCTCAAACCTGGCCTTGAGCACTGTTAGGGACAGGGTATCCACAACTTCTGTGGATACTGTTCCAGTGTCTCAACAGCCTTACAATAAACAATTTCTTCCTGACAACTAAATCTAGACCTACTCTCTTTCAGTTTCAAGCCATTCCCTCTTGTTCTGTCACTGCAGTTCCTTAAGACGAGTCCCCCTTAAGCTTCCTTATAGGCCAGATTCTGGAAGGCTGCTACGAGGTGTCCTTGCATAGCTATAGGAGGTGTGGCTTGTTTCTTTCCACATATTTATGTTTCTCTATGGAAAAGAATTTCAGGAAATCAGAAGCCAACCTTCAACGTGCACAAACACGCACATATGGTCACAAATACCAGTGAAACAAAAACCAGTCATGTGAACAAAGAAATCTACCAAGAAGAAAATTGATTCAAGCATCAGAAAAGTAGGATTGTCTTGGAAAGAATGACTCCGATTCTGAAACAACAAATACACTTGCTCAGCATGTTTTGTGCCAAAGAATACCAGGCTAAAACACAACAAAAACCAGGTAAGTACCCTTACACTGTGATGATGGGCAAACTCACCCTATTAGATAGCACTTGTACTTCCAAAATATGGGTCTGAACAGCACAACTTAAACCAGAATTTAAGCCATTGAAAATGTTAAATAGAAGTTCTGAGAACAAGTTTCAAATGTGTCCTGCACAGTTCAGTACAGCAGTTAAAAATTCTGCTAGCTTATATGAAAACTATACATTGATTAGGTTCTCAATCCTTTGTGAATAACACTGACTTGCAAATATCCTTTGAAAATATATGGCCTCTTACATTCAGAGGAAGGGGGGTATTAATTTTTTACAGCTTAATCTAAATAGAGATGCATTCCTAGCTTCATCAAATGTAATATCCATCAAGAAAAAATGTTTTCGAAAAGACATGAACTACAATTCTAGTATATAGTGATAAAGCAAGAAGACACATTACTTGTAAGAAATGCACATAAAACTAAGAAATATGCATAGAAATTTGTGCTTTTCATTTATGAACCAGCCTTGACTTGTATTTTTAACATATTAAAGTCCCTCTAGAAGTCTGCCTTTTTTTCATCTATTTTACTCCCTTATACTACGGTGCTGTTTTGAAGTACTGCTGTTCTGGAGAAAATTTATAACCATTAACTATGTCCTTTGCTTGACAGAGAACTTGTATGAATCTTGTGTTGAGTAACTACAAAACTTTTAAGTTGACTCCGGTGAAGTCTGGGAAATGACAGCTTTCAGCAAAGTATCAGTAGACTTCATTTGTTTCTGGCCCATAGAGACATTCACCTTAAGGCACTGCCTCAGGCTTTTGGATTTCTTAAGTCTATCTACTTCCTTGGGGTTGTTTGCACTTCTTTTTCTTCTCACTAAATAAACCTACCTTAACAACATTTCAGCACCCTAGAGCAGTCAGTCCTGTGTTCTAAATTCAGCAAATATCTTTCTAGAAAGATAATTTATAGAAAAAAAATTTACTTTAGTATCTACATGTCTATTTACAAACAAAAATAAAGTATGATCTGGATAGAGCAAAGACATCGGTCTGCTCAGTAAAGCTCTGTTCACAAGAATAACTTATCACAAGCTTTTGCTGCTGTAACAGTCATCAGTTATGTGCTCTTTACAAATCCTCTAAGCAAATTTTGTTTTTACTGACTTATTTTGTGCAATTTAAGAGGTAAAATGCTATGCAAGCAGAGAGGATTCCTTTGGCAAATACAGTGGCAAATACAGTGGCAAATACACAGGAGCCTTGCCAGGACAGAGTAGCAGAGGTCTGCAGAGTCATACACAGAAATCTGCAGATGAAGAAAATTTTATTTTAAAGCTACAGGCTTCTAGAAACTGTTACCACCTCTGAACTCGATGGCAATTCATTGTACACATTAGCTGCGAGTGCTGCAGCAGCACCTGCTTACAGGTGTAATTGGCAAGCGCAATATCAGCCATTGTTTCCATTTTCAAGAACTTGGCAGCTGAAATTCATGCAAGAATCATGTATGGCTCCAAACTCTTTGTAAAATGGCACTAATTTTTTTCCCTATTTCAAATGCCTACTATGTATTCAATACTTTCTAGTTGAAGCTTTTGAGGTGAAATCAAAGGAGATATTTATTTTGTTTTCTTGAACTTAGTTATAATAAATTATATTCTCACAAGCTATGTTTGGTAGCATCAAGGACCAAAATATAGATGTATTTGCAGTCAAAATTCAAGAAGTTCCTCATACCTTGCTCTTCAAATAGTCCTCTTTTTCTTTTATTTTAAATTAATACTTTCTCTGAACGTCAGCTGTTTAGCCTGAGTTCTTAGATATCTCCCCTACTGCAGAACTTTCCCAAGAGTTTGTAATCCTTATTTTTTCTCCTGACTTGTGAAGAATTTCCCATCATAAACAGTGAAGTCCATTGAAAAATTGTTTAAACACATTAGCAATATAATGCAAAGTTATTTCACCTACAACAAGTTGAACCACTTTTTTCTCATACCACTTCAACCCTCTAGCACATCCCTAGATGTGTTTCCAGTCCTTAAGCTAAATTCTCAACAATACTAAAACTTGGAGCACAAAATTTGGCTTTAAGCAAGTGCTACTAAATATAAAACTTACTGCTCTAATTTCAGAATATGCTCTTGCCTAGAGAGCTTTAAATATTCATTGAATTTTTTTTGGTTGTTGTTTTTCTGGTAGCTTAACACCTTGCGCTATTGTAATTAACCAGGATATTATGAACAGAGAATGACAATACAATTGGCACTTGGGAAACTAATGAGGAGTATTAACTCAGCTATTATGACAGTGCAGAAGGCAAAAGCTCTAGTTCACTATATGCATTTAATGTGCTACTCACAAAGCATAGAAAAGCTATTGCCTATACTGCTTTGCAAGAAGGCCTCCACAGGTGTGTAAGAATTTGTCAACTAAACTTCTTTGAATCCCAGGCATATTCAAGGGCTTCCTGGATGTGGCCCAGACAAACAAACTTGGGAAAATAAAACCTTAAATCTGAGTGTTTCAAAGTCTTTCACTCCTGTATGGTGCTGTCTCCCTTCACCAACATGTATCCATGACTATTATAATAAAAGACAACACTAAAATATCTTGAGGCAAGGCAAAATCGTATTTAGAAATTCCAGGAAAAGCACAGGGTCAGTTTTTCATTGCATACCTTTCCATCCTGTCACAGGAGCTCTAGATCATACTATGAATTATTAAGTCTAGGCTGTCTCCACAGCCAGAACCGGAACCTGTAACGCCCTTGGAATGACAAATAGAAGTAATAGATAAATTTAAAAACCTAGTGCAGCTATTTTCCTTTACCTCAGCTCACTGTCCTCTCTGCTGGACTCATCTCCAGAATTAGCCTCAAGATGAGTAGATCTTTGATCTTTTTCGTTATCACCACTGCACACCAGGATTCAAGCAATCCAATTGCTAGCACCAGTTTTCTTGGCACCCACTGGAATGGCATCGCAAATATTTCTGTCCAGGGTTTTCAAGAGTAGCTGACAGACACAATATTTACATTCTCGCCCTGAGAGTACACAGTAGGGGTATGGGGCACATAGGGACAGCCTAGAAAACACAGTTCTTCCTGGCTGAGAACACGTGGTTAGAAAATGCTCTCATCCGGCACATTCCCCACACACATGTTGAACAAACAACTCCATATGTGGCAAGACAAGTATTATTTTTTCTTAAAAAAATCAATAGATCAAATACACACAAAGAGAGGAGTCCATATCTAGTTACTAGATTTATTTTCCACCCTAAAACCTAGGCTTACTATTCCTATTCTTGCTTGTGCTCTATTAACAGTCAGAGTGATGTCTCTCAGGATGACAATAATAATTTATTTTCAAGCTCCTTCTTTATGTATAACTTCTATTCTGTCTGGCCTATATCCGCTTTTACTTCACATCCTGTTTTGCTACCAGGCTAGAGAGAAAGGACTCCTAATCATGCTGATGTAAATCTATAAAAAGCCTGTCATTTATGAGGATTAGTAAAGTGCTTTTTTGAGGTGTCTTCAACATTTAGAATAATCAAAATACTCTACAGATGCGCTCTGTAAAGGCATTCAGAAGCACTGAGTCTATGCAGACAAGTATTTAATTTACAGATAAGTATTCTGGCTAATGTAGGCAGCATCTATGAGACTGACAGACTGAGTTCTGCTTCATTTTCCTGTTAGGGTAGATGATAATGAAAATCAGGCCTTTTCCATCATACCATGGGTGCGATGGAAGGTAGAACAGGGAAGAGGAAGGCACTAGAATCAGTGGACCAATATGTGAGAACAGAAAGACTATGCCCTAGGTCACATTTCCACAGATGCTCTGCAATATGAGCACACCCAAGAGAGAACAGTCCCACAGTGTCTCCATAAATTATGAGATAGTCACAGTGCAGTCCTTGTAAGCATCATTGATATCTGACTTTCTTCTGTTGAAAAAATGTAATTTTAAAGAAAGTTAATGTTCTTGGAATCAAAAGCAAATATTCTGCCTCATTTCTATAGGTATATCTCATGTATTCAGTTAGACTTTTAAGAAAAGCAAAATAAAAACCAACCAAAAACCCTTTTACATTTAAAACTGTATCATAAATAGTATTAGATTACTGATTCACTGGGAGATATATGGTGTTTGTATTATATCTAGGTTCAACAGGCAAATGTTAATTTAGACAGCATAAGTTTTATATTAATTGATGATTGATTAATTAATCTAACAGTTTTCCTTACACAAAGAATTTGTCTGACAGTTAAGCTGATCTTGTTCTCATAGGAAATCTTTGTTTTCCCTGAGGGATGCCTCGTACATAATTCCCTCTCACTGCACCTTCCCCCAGTGAACGTCTGTAAAGAGCTGCTACGCTATGCTGGAAAATTAATTCTTCATAATGCAGTCTTCCGCCTTATTATTCATAAAAACTTCTAAAATTTATTAGAGATAATGCTTATTTAGAAGATACAAGAGCTCTCTGGACATGCATGGTAGTTTATAAAAGCTTTGGTATTTGTAACAGCGATCCCATAACTGTGCTCTGGAAACAACGGGTGAGTAATCAGTCCAGCCAGAACTGGCTCACTTGAGCCAATTGTGCATTGTGCGAACAAGAGTGAAATAATTTTAATTTTCTTTTTTTAGAAAATGCATTAGTAATAACACATCCATGCAATAGGATAAGTCCTTTCTGCCTTCTCTCACTCTTCTGTGCAGAACAGAGATATCGAGCAGGTGTAAGCAACCCTGGGAGGCAGAGCTCTGAGGAATGGGCATGTTAACTATTGAGAGCCTACACTTCACTGGAACCAAAAGTTCAAGGCAGTTGGAAAGATGTAATGAATACTCCCTCCTCCTCTAATCTTCCACTCCATGTACTTGCTCCCCTGAACAAGGCTACGGCAGATACATCGCTCAATTTTTATGGAATCCCTCTCTTTCAGGGTATCATGTCCTCAGGCCACAGAGCAGATTTTACACAGTTGTTCCCTCTTGTATCCTTGTTTGTGCTCACAACGTGAGTCTCAAAGGTTGAAGTTTGTGATGAATACCAAAAGCCTGACTCGGACTGTGGGAACAGTGGCTAACAACACACTATACCCAAATGACCAAATTCTGAAGTTATTAGTACTCTAGCCTGCAAAACCACAGTCAACATCCACTTTTTGTTTCAAAATCCACTCCTCTGTGTTTTGTTAATTTGCAAATGCTAGTTATTTGCATACTACTACTATATAACCTCATTTGCATAGTCTCACAAGCTAACAGCTTCTGACTCACATTAATAGGTTCCAATTAGCATTGCCCAAACCCCTCTAAATCAAACTGTAATTTATGTGGAAATGTTTCATCATCAATTACTGATAAAAATCTGGCTTAATGTGGTGCTGCAGTATTACCTCAACCTCCAGAAGAAGTAAAGAGAGGGGGAAAAAAGAAAAGGACCTCCCTCACACCACTGTTTCCTTAAAAAAATATTTTAAAGAAGCAGAGGAAAGGAAACTATGGAACTAAATTAGGATGACATCATTTGACCTTTCAGAAAAAGTCATTTGCTGCATTAAAAGGAAAAGAAAATGATGAGCTACTACTGACATTGTTAGAAGTAGAAACAATAGTTCTCTAAGCTTCTGATAAGCTCATTTTTTTACTCACATGTCAGGGTAAATGATTGTTTAAAGAACCAAATCTAGCATCAAAGTAATAAGTTGTCCAACTGATGAATTAGAATCTTTCTTCTTCACCATCTCCTTTAAAATTTTCAAAATATCCTTAAGCTACAGGCTTTTGGAACTATTCAAAGGTCATTTCAGCTACATACTCTATCATGCAGATTACTGCACTAACCAGGGGATAGGACTCATTTTAATCCAAAAGTGAAGAACATGTAATGAGACATGGCCATGGGGCCAGCACACTGAACAAAGAGTTTACATGCATTCAGTCAGAAACTGATGTATTTTTCTACTCAAGAAAAAATGAGAAAAAAAAGTCGCCACTTATTTCAAATTAAAACAGACAGGGATTAATAATTTCATATTGGTGTTTTACCACACATACTGGAATATTCTAAACACTTACTTTTAACTAGAATTTTTATTTTTTGCTGAAGACCTAATCTTTATCGAGCATGCCAGTCTGAGGAGCAAGACTAACTAAAAGGCAAGTAGGAAAATCTGTGTTACATACACAAAAAAAAAAGTGTAAAATACTTCACTCTGTGGAAAGTGAACAACTCTGAAATTGAAGGCAGTAAAGGGAGATTTCATTTGCCAAATTTAAAGGATCTGGAGATTAGGACCACAAAATAAAACTTTATTTTTTTCTTTTGATACATTAGGATCATAATTATTTTAGTTACAATTTAGAAAGAAACTGTTTAGTCAAAGCCTTCCTTTCAACATGATATTTAACACTTCAAACAGTGACAACAGTAGCAGTCACAACAAGGTATTCAAACCAACCTTGTCAAACACAGAGTCATGAAAGGTTGTGTTTTGGGGAATAAAACAGTACCTGGCAGTGATACCCAAGCAAAAGCAACAACTTTAAAACAAATTTAGTTTGATGTGAAAAAAGCATTCACTGGGACAAAGAGTGTTTGTGTCTTTTTTGTTGCACAAAGGAGAATATATTCACCAACAATGACATACTTAGATACTTAGAGTCCCATGAATCCAACAAAACAGCACAACAGCTTTGACACTAGGGAAAGGTAAACTGCATTTAAATAATCCCAAAACAGAGGGAAGAAACAAACCAGAACTTTGCACTCTGCTATACTATCTTCGAAATAATTAGATTTATATGGGCACCCCTTCTTCCTGGTCCCTTCTGTTCATCACTGTGATTCAGGTCTGATAAACGAGGTGAGATACTCAGATCTACAGAGTGAGTGGCCCTTAAAGACACTGTCTATTCAGAAGTTCCACATGGCTCTTCAGGTGTTTCATAGGCACTAAAAATGCATGACTAAGAGTTGCATAACCAGGAGGTTTGCAAATATTTAACACTACTATTAGTCCAGTTTAATGTCCTTTCTATTCAGGAGAATGGTCCTGCAGAAAAAAAACATCCTGCTAAAAGGAGTGGGTTTTATTGCTGATTTAAACAACAATGTTCTCCCTGGGTCCCCTGAGCCTCTCTTAATTCTCAAAATAAAACAATTTTTGCACAGTATTTGATTTGACACACCTTAGATTAGTTAATGCAAGACACATTTTTTTGTTTCCTTTTCTCAACATAAAGTGTTCCCAACAGGTGAAGCCAAGAAAGCATGGTCATCATCAGGCATGCAATGTTTTAGTGTAAAATGCTATCTATCAGCTTTAAAAAATCATTTAGCTTTTCAAAACTTTTTTTTATTTTTCTGAATGATAAATCTGATATTTAAAAATAAGGTGACAAATCTCAAAAATAGCAATGCACATCAGAAATTATTTGTGTTTGCATTTTCAGAATAGTTCTACATTAATTAAACACACAAGACATTTGTTGTTATTATAATTGAGATGACTGGCAAGCTCTGCAGCTGAAATATGAAACAATATGAGCTATTCATATATCTCAAACAACCACCGGGGTATTAAAAATACACTTTCCTCCTATACTTCACATATTCTTGATGTTATAAGCTGAAATATGGACTGGGAGTACACTAAAAATAAGGGTTTATTTTACAAACTTATATAGTATTGTCAGCATTTACTTACAACCACCAATAACTTTTTTCCTGATAGTTGCTGTAGTCCAAATTTGCATGGAAAGCAAACACTTAAGGCCATGCCTGACAAAATGCTACTGCTCATTCCTATCAGGATAAGCACAATTGCATCTTGAAATTCCAAAAAAGTCTCATGCTCTTCTCTCTACATTTGACATTCTGCATAAATAAAATTCTGATCATACTGTTTTCCATTCAAGACACACAAAGACTATCATGAAAACTAGTATTGGTACAATTACTTTCAGAAACAGCTGGAATCCCCTCTTAGTATCTTGAGTGGGAAGGTTTGTTATGACTTATTTATGTGCTGAACCTGTAGAGCAACATGGACTGCACAGAACCTTCAGGGATCTATTGATGACGGGATCACTTATTGAACACACACATGAACTGTTTAGCTACAAGTTTACTGATATAAAAACACCTCATGAGTAAAACATGCAGAATCAGACTATGCTACAAAAATCTACATTTCCAAAATCCTACAGGGCAGAAAGTGGAGCTCATTCCATATCAAACTCACCATAAAAACAACAAGTACACACATTCCATTAAAATCAGTTGAATGTAGACTAATTCATAAACCTCTTAATTCTAAAAATATTATTGATGCACTTTATTGAACTAGATTACTGATATTTGTGCCTAGGCATAAGACTATTTTAAATTTTTTAATGTAAGCTATTTGCGCTACAACAGTTGAATAAATAATGATAATTAAAAACTCAGGCAAGGCTGGTCTAATACATATAACTATTTTCTCAGCCATTGTTGAATGCTTTGTATCTTAGAATTGCAGGCTAGCTACAGTTTTCAAAGGTTCACCATTTAAATGGCAATCTGCAAAGAAACTTAAAAAAACCTTTGAGAATTTGTTCTTAGCATATACCAAAGGAAAATGATTTGTGTTTTTAAATTTATTTTACCCACATAAATAACATGCAAGATATATTCAACCTCATTTTTCTTATTATAATAAAGCAGGGAGCTTTCTGGAGGGAAAATCCAGTTGAAATTCTAAATAAGTACACAAGACTTTAAAAAAGATGATCAAGATGAATGTCCCAAACAGCAATGGGATGTTTAGATTTAACTCAAGGACCATAAATGTGATTTACACTGTTTTCATTGAGCTTGCATCCACCCAGTGATAATTTGTATCACTACAGTAAGATTAATCATCTTGAGATCTTGTTTACCTTCTCTATTTAATGTAAAAATGTCAGTTTATTGGTGCTTGTTAGTGAAACAGTACATTTACCCATATATTATACTTTGTTTTATCAGTGGGTAAACCAGTATGCTGCAGTTTTAGAGGGATACTGCTTTTCAGATTGCAACTCTAGAAGGCAGTTAAAAAGCAACACACTGTGATGTGAAGGTCTGAGCCATCATGAATATCAATTGCTTGACATCCTAATAGTCTGTGAAATCTTCTCTGCAATTGAGACTAATTGTGCACCAATGAGCACCTGTCTATTCCTCTCATTGCAGTATAAATGGCATGGGGGAAACAGAATAAACAGAAAGTAGAAACAAAGCAATTACATTTTAAAAAGAAGCATTTAAACACAGTTATATTACACAAAAAAGAAATAATAATTGCATCAGTGCTGATGAAAGAGAAAAGAAATTTTAGCAATGCAAAAAGGAAGGTCATTCACCATGACATTTGAGGAAATGGACCAACCTTGTTTACTTGTCTGCAACAACTTCATCAGCATAGCCAAAACTGTAAGGGAGTGAAGGTTAACAGTGTGTTTCACCCATTTTCTCCAGTAATGTGGTAACTTCCCAGAGAGACTTTTAGTTAGGCTATACCTCCATATTAATCTTGAGTAACTACCTCACTTAGGCACAAGCGAAAATCCTCACAAGGACATTCAAAGTTTATTCATGTCTAATAATGGCAGAAGAATGAGGGTTAAGAGGTAGGTCTCTGGTAGCAGCATTAGCTTTTAAAAAAGGGTAGTAAATCTGGACTCTTACAGCTTCTTTCTCCCTCTCCTTACTCCAGGACAGATAAAAGAGAGAAAATAGGCCATGAAAGCAAGATCCTTTGAAGCATTCCATTTAGTCTAAAAATGGCAGTGTTGAAGACATGAATGAGCCTGGTTCTACAAACTTAGCAACAGTTCTGGAAGGTCTAAATCTCCTTTCTTACAGCCACCAGGCAGAAAATATGCAGCTTTCCCCTCTCTGTACAGATTTCTATTTCAGACAAAAACAGAAACACCAAGGGATTTGCTTAATTAACCAGTGAAGTCAGACTCACAAACAGTAATCCTAGTAAGTTTAAAAAATTAATCTGCTGTGTGAGAGCTATTTGTTGGAGAAATCAGTGAATTTTTATTAGTTAATCAGTTTAACATTGTTGTATTTCAGAAAACTTCCAGATGGTGAAGGGGAGTACAGTTATTGAACATTATTTCAGAGATGAGATTATTCATCTTTGCCTAGCTACAAAACATGCCAGCAGTACTTGGGTACAATACTTAGCAGCCTAACATTAAGAAAAGCTGCTGAAATATTCTGATAGGAGGTCAGTGTAGTTCTTTGTCCCCTGGAAAAAAAAAAACCCAAAACCAACAATCTTGTTAATTTTCAATCTGTAGGCATCTTTTCATTTTTCTTCCTGAAGGAGCACTAGGAACTTGAGACACACTCTGGTTTTTGTGTTGTCTGATTTTCAGGCAAAAGGTAATTTTTTATTTCCTTTAGAGCATTATTCTGCAACATATTAGATACAGTTGGAAAGAAACAAGTGGTTTTTTCCTCAGTGCAGAATCCAGACTTCGAAAACCACTAAAACACACATATATATGAGACAAACATTGTGGAAACAAGTATGCATATATGCACAATTTATGTAGTCATGTTGTTCAAAGGCTAAATTGCTTCTCACACTTCTACCTCAGAACTAAAACATTTAATTCTTGTTTCTTTCCATTTTTTCTCCTATTACTCTCTCACATCTATTTCAAATCACAGCATATTCTGAGTTAGAAGGGACCCACAAGAACCATCAAGTCCAGTGCTTAAGTCAGTGGCTCACACGGCCATCAAATCCACAATCTTGGCATTGTTAACACCACGCTTTAACCAAATAAGCTAATTTTTATGTCAGTACTGCTGTGAAGTTAAGCAGTTACTATTAGTTAGGCTACTCCCACAGTGTAGTATTAGCATCTCTGCTAAAGTTTTCCATCACAAAGGAATTAATTGAACACTGCATAACTGGTCTACAAGGACTGGAAATTAATCACAACTCTGTTGGCACAGAGGAAATCACGAGCTTCACAGAAGGTTTTTATCTGGTGTTTTTTCCTGAAAAAGATAGCAAAAGCAATGCTTTCCAATACTGGTCTTAAGTGACTTTAAATATAAAGATACATTTCAGTTTTCTTAGCAGCCCTACACCAACCAACAGGTAGCATTTACTGACAAGTTAATAACCAGAAAAAGTGTTTTTCTTTGGCATTGGAACAGAATTGAGCATTAAGAAAAGGGAGGAAGAGGACTCTTCCTCCTTCACCTATTATCTAGCAGCTAACCAGGCTCCAAACTGAATTTCCAGTTTGAAACTTGTTATGGTGGAATAACACACCAATACTGGGAACTATTTCAGGGACATGTGTAAAATAAGAATATGTTCCGACCTGTAGATTAGAAAGGAAAGAAGAAAGAAACACCACCAGAAAAAAAGGAAGAGAAAAAGGACAGGGCAGGAAAGTGTAGGTGTCATTTCCCTGGCACCAGGTGCTGCAGGGTGAATAGCTTTGGAAGCAGACGGAACAGTTCTGTTGTGGTGCACGGGTGAAATATTAGAAGGAAATGAAAATATTTTCAAAAGATGAGAGCCTTGGGGGAAATTAATCTTCCTTTTTCCTGAGTGAGGACTTGATTTCATGGTAATTACATAAGGCCACAAAAGTATAGAAGTTAAACTGTTCTGAGCATCATTCGATGCACTAGAATGTTCATTGCCATCTCAGTGATAGAACTGGCTTCAGTGCCCAGAAATTCTGAAGACAGTTTTGCATATTGCTGGCGCTACCACTGAGGTCTGCAGATAAAACAGATACAGGATTTTCAGGGCTAGGCAACCCATCTTAAGTAGTGAGTATAGATGAAAAAGCATACAAATTCTCAGAAGCTATATCCCTTCTCCAGATCTGTTGAGATATTCTCCTCATGTTTTGATGAAAGCTTAAGAATCAGATGCTTTTTTAAAATGTCTGTTTTCTACAGCACAAATGAAAACAGACAGGGAGGTCACTATGCTGAATTTGTACCAGTGACAGGTCCTCTCATCCCACAAAATTTTCCTGAAGCAGAAAAGTTTACTTTGTATACAGAAATAGAATAAGACATAGGATAGAAAGGTAAAACGTTTTTAAAACTAAAAGAATGTTATGAAGTTTAAAGCCTAGTTTCTCCTATTCATGTCTGTCATTCTCATATTTGCTGAGCTCTGCTTCTAGTTCTTCAGCTGAGGTCTGACATGTGCTTTTCAGTGTTAAAATTTTTGTTTCTGCTTAAACTATCTTTACCACATTTCTCCCAACAAGCGTTTTGTTTTCAAATGTGTTTATATAATAAAAGCCAAATTTTCAGTGCCAAAGTTATGAAATTTCTTTAAAGAATAGCAGCCCTCACTAATACACAAATCAATTAGATTTGTGACTGCAGGACTTTGCATGACTTGACCCAGCTATCTTAAAGCCCTTAAAGTTGCATGCTTTATAGGCTCACAAAGACAGATATGGATATAATTCATCATTTCTCTGTTGCAATGAATACTTTAAAATACACCATTAATGAAAGAGTCAGTTATAGAGCAAAAATGCCTAAGCAGGTTGATAATAAAAGTGTGTATGTAAATTGTGCAAGATGCCCAAAAGATCTGGTATTCTTAAGGTAGAATTAACATTTCAACAGAACAATTAAAAGACACTTTCAAGTATTTCTTTTTGTTGTCATTTTAAACTAACTTGGGTGTCATGCTTACTATTATAGGATTTCAGCAGATATTGGGGTACTGATCTAACTCTACATCTTTTAAAAACATTTCATCATTACCTTTCTCTTTCTCCAAATACCATTCAAAATTCCAGAGGCTGGAAAGGCAGTAAAGATGATGAAATAATTTTAAAATTTGATTTTCTTCCTTTTACATCAGCAAGAATATAAATTAACACCTGGTGAACTCTGAAACAAAAATTTAATTATTCTTTCAAAACTGTGATAGTTCAGAGTACCACTTTGAATTCCGCTGGCAAAACATGGGTTCTGGAAACAGTTCTCCAACAAAACTGTCCCCCGCACTTCTTATAGTTTTATTTATTATGTAGTTTACAATGTAATTTTATAACTGAATTCCAGAGCTTTTATTTCACTTTTACTACAGAACTCATAGTAATTTCCTCAAAAATTTGCAGAGCATTGCTTTCAATAGACTGCCTGTTTCAAAGTACGAGGTTGTAACTCTACTTTTTGACCACCAGCAGGAAAGAAAAGCAGAGGGCTGTACTTTCTTTCTGAATTTGACAGATTTAGCTTGGAACAGAAAATTAAGGATTAGTTCATGCTGAAATTAAAATGATTAGCAAGAAAAAAAAAGTTAAAATACAAGGAATCAGTAGAAGTCTAAGATGACTATGTTAGTGCAGACTACAGAACTCAGAATTCTTAAGTTCAACAGTAATCGTCTGAAGTTTATAATTTTCTGGATTTTAGAGAATATAGCTATTGAATTTTGATCCTCTTAAGTAATTTTAAAAGAAATTCTAAACTGCAAAGTAATTTCAAAACACAGAAGATATCAAAAGATTTATTCAGAAACTACCAACATGTTTTTACTCTTTTTATTTTGTTTCTTTTTAGTTTTGGAATTCTGTCCCCAAAGTTAGTATCTGACACTAATTCACAGACTATTGAAAAGTCACTAGATTTTGTTACTGCTGAAAATCTGTTTTCTTTAGGAAGGAATCTTGATTTAAAAGAAAAATAAATGTTTTCATCAGTTCTATTTAGTCTGTGAGGCACCTAGCATCTTCAGAATATTTAAATATACCCCAAGGTAAAAGCTTTTCATACCGAATTGATTTCACAAACTCAATGTATCACAGACCATTTGTTCCCTGCTTCTTAGGAAATAAGCAGAGACAACTTCAATCATTAAGAAATTTCTCTGGATGAAACAGAAAACGGACTCACAATGCTACACATTCTACCATAATTAATTTGTAGCACACAAGTACACAAGGCATTCTACTGGCAAGCTGAAATATTTTTATTAGATGATGCATCTAAGAACACTACAAAGCTTTTTAAAGCTTGCTTGCTACCCATTTCTGTAGCATAATTCTGTTCCAGATTCAGTGAAATCTTAAACACATCAACCTACACGAAGCCAGAGCCTGTATTCTCCTGCTGCCTCTAGTTTGACCCAATTAGTTCGAAAACCTTGGCCAAAACTTGTCCCTTGACATTTTGTAATCAAAAGCTGCTGCCACCATCACTTTATATGCACTCAGGATGGCTGCTTGTTTTAAAAGACTCCAAAGTGCCATGCTAAGCAATTATCCCATCATTTTCACTTTCACAGAAACCCAAGGCAGAGGACAGTGCAATTGCTGTACTGCCTACTTGACAGAATACAAATAACTTGCTAGTTTATGGGATTAGGGTTTCTTTAGACAGAATACAGCTCTATAAACCCTAATCTTTGCATCTATACCCTTTGAAAAATTTTTGCATATCTGAAGGAAAAATTAAGCTCGCCATCCAGCCTCTAATAGCAGAAAAGTGAGATGACATACATAAGAAGTCAAACAAAAGAAAGAACAGTCCAGAATAAGAACTTGTGAAGAACAAGATTTCATTTTCTGGAAGTATTAATGAAAAAGCATAGTTAAAAGTGTATCTTAATTATGTAGAATATTTGCAAGTTTATATGCAAACATACCATATAAACACTATTTTTCTTTTACAGCTACTTCATAATATAGTTCACATCCACCAATGTCCTGCGTTTCCTGTGTTCCATCTCCCTCTGAAAACTTCCCATGATTTGTGTTGTAGAAACTGTATTTTGCCGGAAGGCTGCAACAGAGACACTGACGTTACAGGTGTTAGGATGTACTTCTTCAGTCTTCTAGGATACTGACAGAAAATATTAATAGTAGCCACATAAACCATTTGTCCACAAATGCCCTGACACAGTTATTTTCATTTCTAGGATTTTCAGTTTGGGAAAGAGTTGTAATGGAAATGAGAGAAATTCTGCTTAGACTTTGTATTTAAAGTTTGTTGGTTTTCCTTAGTGGGCTCTCCTTTCTCGCTCTTCCTCCCCTTTTTGGTGCTACACTGGTGTCTTATCAACAAGAAACAGCAGTTAAGTAATTGCTCAATGCATATACCAATAACTATTAATTTTTCCACATTTTGCAGAGCTTTGTCGTATCAACTGCTTCTAAATTTTCAGTAAGGGATTTTAGAATTGTGGCAGGTTATGAATAAGATAAATTGAAAATTTTGCCTTCCCAGTACACGAAGTCAACCAAGATATCCCTCAGTTCTGCTACATCTCAATTCACTATTTGGCACAGACAGAAGAGAACCTTCAGAGCTGATCTAAAAAAAATCTGTTTAGAAAGAGCTAAGAGATAACCTACTTTAGTTAACTCCTGTATATAAACAAGTGCAAAGATCTTTAATGCTTTGGAAACCAAGAAAACCGTTCATCATAAATTGAAAGAGATCAGAATCAACCCTCCCCAGAAAAACTAAACAGAGCAGGAAGGAATTCGCTGAGACACTAAACAAATAAAACACCTATCTCTTCTCAGTAAATACAAGGAAAAACCCATTGCAACACAGTGCACAGAAACCTGTTTTATAAACTGTAACAGTGAACAGTACAACTGCAAGTAACAGAATAAAGTCAGATTCTGTCCTGGGGTTCCCACTTAGGAAGGTTGATATTAACAAGACGGATACATGATTACTTAGGGAAAGATCTCAGTGGCACACAGTTACTCTGGAAGTGCATTATAAAACACATACCATTGCTAAGAGAAAAGCCTTTTATTAACTAGCTTACCCATGAGAATGACTGATTTACAGCACTGTTTTTTTTTAAATCTATGTGGGTTACAGAAGCAGGAGCTACTCCTCTCATCAGATACAGATTTATTCAGGATCATACCCAGAGCCTGTTGAAAACAGGCAACAAAAACTCCACAACTCTGAGTTAACCACTAGTATTTAGCACTGCCCAAAACCGTGGCAGGCTATGAATAAGACTGTAAATTGAAAATTTTGCCTATCAAGTGCATGAAGTGAACCAAAATATCCCTCAGTTCTGCTACATCTCAATGCACTATTTCATTTTGGCACAGGCAGAAGAGAGCTTCCTGGGCTGATCTGCAGCTACCACCAGGGAGTCCTTAAGTTCAAGGGATTGTCCAGATCAAAACAGAAATAAAGGGTCCCTTTTCCAGGTAGGTGGGAAGAAGAAACTCAAAGGCCTTTTCTTCCATGAAGCTTCACGATCCACCCAAAGCCCATCTATTCTGACAGAAGAGGCTGTGTAGAGCAGCCGTTTCTGTATGAAGTACTTGTGGGCAGCAGGGGGGGAATGGGGGGGGAGTGTGTGCCAAACGTTCTACTGCCCTGCAGGCTCATATGCAGCTTTTCCTCACTGGACAAGAACAGCTGCTAGAGTCAAGTTGCATGAAATAACTAAGAGGTCATAAGCAACTTTCTCTTTTCTTTCTTGTTCAGGTGCTAAGTGGTATCTAGCTTCCCATACCCTTACAGAGACTCCCCTTCACCCTGTCTGGTTCAAGGTCCAGCCCAGGCTGGAGCACACCAGAAGAGACACAGGATGTGGCAAGACAGAGAAGGAAATGCAGGAGAGGACAAAGCCAGAAGCAAGGAAAAGAAACTCCTGACCTGAAGAAGGACTGGAGCCATGAGAGTTCAGTGGGGAGAAGGCGCATTAACGAGCGAGTGAGCCAGGGCTTTTTCCCACCTCCCATTACCCCACAGCTGCCCCACAGGGACTCATCTCTCCCTGCTTTCCCTCTGGCCTAAACCATGACCTGGTGTAACCCACAGTCCCCTTCTCCAGGCTGCTGGGGCTTGCCTGAAGGCCAGGCCAGACCTTGGCCCTGGCAATCCCACCTCCTGCAAGCGCCAGAGAGCCGCCACCGCTGCCACCCTTCTGGCCCCACTGGGGGAACCTGGGCTGAGACAGAGCAGGATGAAGGGAATAAGAAAGACCCAGAGGCCCCCCAAAAATGGATGGAAAGGAGCCACTAGGTATACCTGGGGTATTCCCAGGGAGAGGAGCAGGCCACAGGACGGGGTACAAGAGATGCTGAGAGAGGAAACCGGGAGGGAGGCAGGGAGGCTCTCCTAGATACCCACCCTGCTTCACACAGTGCAGCCACACAGAGATCCCGCTGCTCCTGGGTAGTTTAATCACATATTCGCCTGGATGCCACCACATCGTAGTCACTTATTGCTCTCCTCATATTGGAAAGAATTGGGGAGAAGAGGTAAGAATTCTGAAATGCATTTCCTTCCTCTCCCATCTTCCCAGCTGTCTTTGAAACCAGGCATGAAATGATTTAGTCATGTTGAAGGAAAACAAATAAAAATGGTTTCCTAGCAACAGGATTTGCAGTATTGGTCTCTGAGGAAACTCTGCTCGATACTTTCAAGGCTTTGCCCATTGACTAATACAGGAATAAAAGTACTCACATCATATTAATGTGATTTGTTTAAACAAGGACAAGTCTCTACTGCTTTTCAACAACAGAGGCATCACAAAGGATGGTGTCAAAAGAACTCATGTTCCTGCAAAAAAAGCAAGAAATTTCAAAACTTTATAGCAAACACCTAGCATATCCTCAGCACATACAAATAGATTTCATTTAATCATATAGTGTATTATACTCCACCTACAAACCTACAAAATTCTATTTCAAAACACAAACTTAGGAGTACCTGGAACCACAGAGCAGCTAATTTTTCTATTATATGACACTGCATTCTGGAGGTGTCAATGTAGGCGTACTACTGGAGTTACTTGGAAAAAAAATTCAAGGGCTGTTAGATTTAGACTGTCTGATGGCTGAAAATGTATTAAGTGGGAGAATATTAAGTGTTCAGTAATATTAAGATAAGATGATGAGAACACGTACATTTATATTCATCAAAGTTATAGAAAGAGACATGCTCCTAGGTCACAATTAGAAGTTGCAAAGAATATTTCAGAGATAGCTATTGAAGTACTTGGTTGCAGACCCTACTGAAAAGCTTATAAATTGTAGGAGCAGATAAAGAAATTATAGCTTCCCTTAATTTGCAACAGCATGCAAATACCTGTAATTTTATTTACTGGAACTAACTCAAACACTGAGAATAATTGTATTATTTTGGAAAAGCAATTTCTTTCTTTTTAATATTACTCTTAGAATTATAATTAATGTCTGCAAAAGGGTCAAGAATAATAATGAAAAATAAAATGCACAAAGAAATAATTATTTATACATCTACCAAAGGCTAACTTTATTTCTACAGATTTTGATACTTTAATATCAAGATAAAGCAAACAAGTGCACAACCGTTATAGATGGGAGACAACTCCCTTTATGTTAATGCCATTTCTATTGACTCTATATGAAAAAATAACTACAAACTGATGAAATGTTATCTGGAAGAAAATGAATTGCGTAAATATAATAATTTTACAAGTAAGCAAATATGTGGGATAAGAAGCAAAACCAGATATATTCTTATTGTTGTTTTGAATTGGTCTCAAAATAATTGAGAATTTATACAAGCAGGGATTAAATTTAAAAAAAAAAAAAAAAGGGAGAATACAGCAGATGAAGAAACCATAGTCATCAATCTGCCCCAGCCTCCTTCCATAAGCTGCTGTTCTGGCTCATGTTGGTACAAAGGTTTTCCTGGCTGTGTTAGGAATCAGGCAGGGGATCTAACTTCAAACAGAGGAAGAGGATTGCTTTTCCCTCTTTCTCTTTTTTGTGGAGTGTGGAAGGAGTGGGATTCAGTGGAATAGATTTGGTTACCCAAACTGAAGAGCACATTTACTAAAGGAGTGAGAGCAAAGAACAGATACTGCTGGTTGCCAAATACATTTATACCATGAAATTTCCATGTAAGACACCAACCTATTTAGGAGAGATTCCCAAAAGTCCCTCTGTAAATTTCATGTTTTTTCAAGAATATCTATCAATCACTTTATTTCATATTATTTCTTTTGATATCTGAGGACCATTGCACATGACAATAAAAACAATCCAAGCAAACATGAATTCTTGAGTCTTGCCCAAACTACAAATATAGAAATATTTCCCTATTAAAAAAAAAAAAAAAAAAAAAAAAAAAAAAAAAAAAAAAAAAAAAACACAAAAAAAAAAAAAAAAAAAAAAAAAAAAAAAAAAAAAAAAAGAAGAAGAAGAAGAATTCTTTTAAAAGGGTAGAGCTATTCTGAGGGGTATCATTGTAGGGTAAAGCTATTCTGAAGAACCGACAGTTTATAATTTCCTTGTTAAAACCTAAAATCTTTTTTATAAGTCTATAAGACATTTTTATAAGTCTAGATTTATAAAAAGCCATTATTCCTTAGTATTAAAAGTTTAAAAATCTACTAAAAAATGATAGAGATCATGCTTAGAAGGGTGTCTGAATTTTTCTTGATTGTATGTTTTCAAAGAGAAAGAAAGAGAAAAAAAAGATAAGACAATAAAGTTTTACTTTGAAGAAAGTACTTTATTTTATCCAGATATAGTGCTAGTCGAGACCCCAAGAACTTTAGTTCTTCTCCTTACACCCACAGCTAAATGTGAATTTGAATGACTTGGTGGAGGTCGTTCCTTCTGAGATTGCAGGAGCTGATGATGTATCTGAATAATGCAGAGAACACGCTGGATATTAGTTTTCTGGGTTGAAGGCACAACAGTAAATGAAAGGGGGGAAAAAACCAAACCAAGAATCAAAGGAAAACAATGTTTTGATACAGAAGGATACTACTCTACCTAGTTTTAAACACTTTTCATTGTCATGAGTTTTAAGTAATGTAAACTTAAGGAACACAAGGGAATGCAACTTATCTTCATGTTCATCAATGGAGTATCTCAAGTATCAAGAGCATAGCAGTGTCTCTGCCTAGGAAAACAACCCTGGTAGTTCTCATGGCTGATCTGCTTCAGAAAAAGCATAATATGTCATGAGTTTAAGGACACTAAAGGCCATCATATGTTTTGGAATTGTAGCTGCATAATGACTTGCATGACAGGAGTAACTATTTTTGCTTAGATTGTCATGTGATGTGAAATTCAGCAACTTGCTCAGCCGTACTGATGTAGACAAGCACTGCATACTGACTGAATCCTAAGAAAGAAGCTACAAGCACCATTGATATAAGTAAAAAAAGAGGAAAAAAAAATGAAAGGTACTTATGCACCTAGAAGATACAAAAGCATGGTCCTGTCTAGATTACCAATATAAAATATTAAATTTACATTTCATCATTTAACATATCTGCAGCCTTCTGAGGGGTTACCTCAAATACAAGCTCTTATAAAACTAGTTATGCCACGTGCTGTTCTGAGACAAAAACTTCAGCCGCAGTTGAGGCTAAGGTGGAAAGACATTTGAAATCTAGAGCCACACAAACACGCTACATGGGTGCAGCAAGTACTTCTCTTAGTGAGGAGAGACACATACTGTACTACCACAGATTTTAATTCTTTTTTCTCACAGAAGCTGTCATACTACAGCTTTTTATCAGCCTAATTTGTTATCCTGCGTGTTTGTATCTGACTCTTGGCCCAGTATCATGGTTTCAAATGTCTTGTGATGCTCTGCACTGAACATGTAGAAGTTTTTTGTACTGCGGAAGTGGGTCACTTTACCTGTATCACTACCTGCTTTTAGTAAAAAGTCTAAATCCTAAAAGTCTGCCATATTTTTAATCCTTGAAACGTAACAATATTTCCCTTGAAAATCTCCTGTAGCAAACAACACAGTCCAAACACTATATATTGATTTTAAAATGTTGACTTTTTAATAAAGGCAGGAGCCCAAAGCATTTGTATTCTACAGCAGCAAGAAACCTGATGTGAATAGAATAACATGATATCATATCTTGTATAAACAAATGCACCAAAATGGAGTGTTTCTGCTGTATATGCATCCATTGAAAACATCCAGTGTTATTTGAATTTTATAAACTATACAAAACAATTAACAAACAGTATATTACTGCTATTATTAATTTTACTTGCTAGTAGTAGCAATATCTGCAGCAGCATGTAATTTAATAAAAGAGAGCTCACAGCACTGTCATTCTAAATATAAAATATTTCTATATCATCGAGAACAAACTTACTCTAGTATAAGTTGAAATACCACAGTAATCAATCCTTTATATAACTAGAAAATGTGGTGCTGCAAAAACATTTTATCATTGTGATCAAAATTCAAATAAGTTATAAATTAGACAAACCATTTGATATTACCACAGAAGAGGCTACAAAAGATATTTCACTTCTTCAGCATCAAAAGAGCTGGAAAAAAAAGCTTAGCAATCATGGAGAAAGAAACAGAGAACAGAAAATAATCAAAGCATGCAAAGGTATAGATCCATGAAGTAATTGCATGTTGAATGTGAGGGTTTGGTTCCCCATTACAAGAGAAGATGTTACTGCACTCACACAGAATGACAGAAGGTTTGGGGTTTGAAGGGACCTCTGGAGGTCACAGAGTCCAACCACAAGCCTAGCACTACCAAGTCCACCACTAAACCATGCACCTAAGCACCATGCCTACAGATCTTTTACCTCCAGGGTTGGTGACTTCACCACTTTCGTGGGCACGCTGTTCCAATACTTTACCACCTTTTCAGGGAAGGAATTTTTCCTAAGATCTATTCTAAAAATAGACAAGATAATCAAGACTATAAAATGGTTTTCACACGAACAGCAAGTGAGATTAATCTTCCAAGGCACACCACTTTGTGAAGTCTGTAAGGAAATGAAAGGCTGCACATCTTCCATAACGTGTTGTAAAGGCCAGCTCATCCCTCATGCTAAAACTGGCGGTTACAGCAGCATCCTTCACAGCTCTTATCATTCATGCCACCTTGAAGATTGGAAGGCTCTCCTGGGTACTCAGGTGAAATCCATCCACCAGGAGAATGCTCTTCTCACCTTATAAGATATGAGCATCTGAGACCATTCTTTCCTGCAGCAATCTCTGAGCCATCTGTTAACCTTGCTTGACTTCCTCTACAATTGGCCTGTATATCAGACAGCAGAGTGTTACAGGCTTTTACAATCTAAGTTAGATTATTTTAGAGTGTGTTCGGTGATCCCAAGCTGTTTTCAATTAGCTGTTGTCAGTTATTAAGTCATTTAACCCAAATAAGCACTACCAGAAGTAAATATTTACCACCTGGTTTTAGCTGAATGAAATACCAAATCTGAAGCTCAAAGAGGAAGAAATCGTAGAGAGTATGATGTTCAGTCATTCCCACTGTGAGAGGAATTGCGCTTATGTTTCTCTAAATTACTGCTGTAGTTTTGTATATAACTTAATGGCGTTTTAATTCCCCTGATTCAGCACTCAAAATGCTTTGCAGTTAGTTTATGGATCACTTCTGCTGTCTTGCTCACCATCTAATTAGAAAACTGTAAATGGGAAGGAGGCCCAAGAGTTTTTGCCTTTATTTTATGAATAAGAAATGTGTTTGGCAAAGTCCAATATTCTGTAAGACTGGGCTTGATCCAACAACTGAAAGCTTATTAAATGAAATAAAATGGGCTTGCCACTGGCAGTTATACCAGTCTGGCTGCTTTTCTAAAAATCATGGTGCTGTAAGCTGCCTTTAGTTATGTATTCACTCTTCTTAGCATTTATTGTACAGGGAAGAACAGTTTCTTGCTGACCACATTTAAATTGGCCATATATTTTTTTATTTATGATTCATAGAAATAATGAATTTTTATCTGAAATGCTGCACATTAAAAATTCATGATGCAAATATAGCACATTTATGTAGTTAGCCAAGTTCCTGTTCGGAGTCACTGCTTCATTTTCCAGGGAACAGCCGATTCCAGTTCCCATCATTACAATTCACTGGCTCAGCTGCCAGCAATGAAACAGAACCAGATTTGTTTAAACAGCATTAGTACCATACTGGCAGGTTGACAACTGGCATTGAAAGGTGCTATGCAAAAATCTGACTCTTCATTTCACTGGTCATGTAGAAAACTGACTCAAAATGAAGAGAATTGCTTCTGTGAACTTCTCGAAAAAAACAAACAAACAAAATAAATAAACAAATAAAAAACCCACAAAAACTGTTTGGGATGAACAGAACTTGTTGCTCCTCCAAACAATGTTTCATTTTCTTTTTAATTTCCTTGAAATGTCTTTATATTGAATGTAGATTTCTTTCTTCTTTTAAAAAATTCATACTGGAAAACTTATATCTTGCATTTTCAGTATATGTAAATAGAATGCTATTTAAATAAAAATAGGAAGGAAGGAAGGAAGGAACTCGTCAAAAAGTGTTCAACAACTTTTATTCAATATTTCGAATACTCCTAGACATGAAAACACAGTTGTTGGCTAAGGTTTTGAACTAAAAGCTTTCACATGGCATTGGTATCATCACAGTAGCAAATGCTTAGACTATGTTGATTATATAGATGGCATTTTTTCTGTATCTGCAGCAAAGATTTGAGCATCATCATTCATAGTTACTCAATTAGCTTTAATAATGCCATTTTCATTCAATAAGAAAATAGAGCCATTCCTTAGGAAGCTGAGACAGTTTTCCTTTCTCGTTGCTGCAGCATATAGGTACCTATGAGAAAATGGAGCCTGGTTAAGTCAGGCGCAACATACATAAACAAGAAAAATAAATGTAAATAGCAAACACAGAGAGAGAATGCTTAAATAAGGAATGTTTGAATAAGGAATCCTTAAATATTCATTTTACAGACCATAGGTTGAGAGACTTGAGACTCAGTCTGTGTCTGGGCTGTTACCTGAATAAAATGAATGCAGTAGAGTGACAGACAGGTAAGATATATTATGGCATTCTGGAAGCAAGTCTAGTGATCTAGAATTATATCCCTGACATGGTGCTGTTATGCATATTTTATATTTGCAATTTGATTGTTGCAAACACTGTAGTGCACTGTTTCTCTGTACCTTTTTGAAGAGCACCGAAGCTTAATATTTTTACAGAATACTATATCTCGACAATAGTGCTGCCTCTGAAGACCTGTGCTTTAGTTATCCTTGCTATATAGAATTTTAGACTCAAAAGGACAGGATGTGGATGCTGTTTGCAGCTCAGCTAATCAGAACAAAATAGTTGCCTCCACTCATAAACTCCTGCAAACCTTTGCTATATTGTAGTTGAAAAAATATTTGCTGGGTTTCTGAAGTTATACATCTGTAACTGCATATCTAATTACTGCTGTGAGAACAGCAATCTGACACTCCAGCAAGACTTGAAGAAGAAGCCTTACTCTATTCAAGACCAGGGTTAAACTGTTACACATTTTCAGAATTCTTGTTGTGAATAAATTATCCACTACAAATCTTAAAGTAACCATTTTGAATTATTTAGAAAGCAAGGAAATAGCCTTCATTCCAATATACAAATTTCTGTAATATATGATTACTAACATTCTGTTTATATTTATAGGAGTAGATGTAACCTGAAAGAAGAAAATATTAAAAAATTGTAGTTTAGACAAAAAAGGTCGTAATATGGAACCTACTTGCCACTTATTCTTTAGTATGAAAGAAAAAATTACATTACAATGGGCACAGGAAGGACATCGATCGGCTGGAGCAAGTCCAGAGGAAGCCACCAAGATGATTAGGGGGATGGAGCTCCTCTTCTATGAGGAAAAGCTGAGAGAATTGGGTTTGTTCAGCCTGGAGAAGAAAAGACTTCAGAGCGACTGAATTGAGGCCTTCCAGTACCTGGAGGGAGCCTACAAGAAAGATAGAGAGACAATTTCTACAAGAGCACGTAGTAACAGGACAAGGGAGTGGTTTCAAACCATTGTAGAGCAGGTTTAGATCAGATATTAGGAAGAAATTATTTACTGTGAGAGTGAAGAGGCACTGGAACAGGCTGCCCAAAGAAGTTGTGGTCGTCCCATCCCTGGAGGTGTTTGAGGCCAGGCTGGATGGAGCTCTGAGCAACTTGGTTTAGTGAAATTTGTCCCTGCCCAGGAATGTTTGAGACTGGGGAGGTTGGAACTACATGGTCTTTAAGGTCCTTTTCAACTCAAATCATTCTAGGATTCTATGACTAGAGAAAAATCATTCTGAAAAAAAAATCTGGACAAGAATTTATATTACTGGAAAAGGTGGTAATTGTTAAAGATGTGGGGGATGCTTGTAAATGTTTATTAACTGTCTTTATAAATTCATTAAGTGCAGACAGCAGTATTCCCACACAAGATATTCAGAAAAAATTAATTGCATAACAACAGCCTACACATCATATGAGCAAAAGTGTAGACCAATACAACAGACAAATAGGCCTTTAGTGTCTATGTAAATTAAAGATGGTTGTAAAACAAGCTCTGTCTCATTGATTTATCCTGTTTCTCATGACTATACAGGATAGTAAGTGGACCATTCCCTCTAAAAAGGGAGTGGAAAGTAAGAGATCTTTCTATGACACTGATCAGTGGATATATCCTCAAAATAAATGTTAAAATATTTATCATATCAGTTCCTACAGAAACTGTGATTTGTAAATGAATGGTCTACAGGGGACTAGACTAACAGAATCAGAAGAACAGAATCAGAATCAGGCTGCGCAGTCCTGCAGACACAAGAAAGAAATGTTCATTGACTCCAAGGTGGCCCAGCTCCCTGTGACAGGAATGAAATGTGAACATCAAAGCTGGTATACAAATGTAATTTGGTATATCGTTGGTTTTGATCCCTATTTCAAATCTGAGAAAGAAACCATAAAAGTTCTATATTTAACCCACAGGACATGATCTTGTGATAGTGCCTTGTTAGAAGTAAATACACACTTTAACACCTTATCAAAGGAAGCCTTTTAGAGATACAACTTGAAGACCATAAATCTCAGGGCTGTCTGCCATGAAGCAACACTGTGATTATGCTTCATAAGCTGCAGTTACCACTGTTGTCTGGCAAGCACCAAGTTGTCTGACACTGCAGCACTGATAACACTGATGTTTTTACTCCTCTCATTTTAGAGGGAATTCATTCGGAGTTCATAAAATCTGCCATCGGTTTCGGAGGCTCTTGAGATCAAAACTGGACACATCTGGGAAGCCCACCGCTGTTGCCTGGCGAGTGAATACTTTCAAAGCAACGCCTTTCTTTCTCTTTTTTTTTAGCATGGCTTGACAGCGAGCACAACAGTAAATCCCTAGTTGTCGGCCTGTATTACATACTGCATCACCACATTCAGTGATTCAACTTGAAAATGGACCTCTGGGGTTTCAACTCACATACCCACTTTAGAGATGACTAAGCTATACTTACATGAAAAGGCCTATGTGCACTAATCAACACACAGAGAAAAGAGTATTATAGCAGGCCTCCTAAAATATCTCCACATAAAACATGTTACCATGGCAGCAAACAATTTCAACATCTTTGTAGGAGCCTATCATTTAAGAAAACATGACAAATTAAAAGGCTTGAGTTCAGGGTAAATAGTAATACATATATCTGGTAAAAATAAGCAACTCTTTATCAGCTATTTTTTTCTGAATCATTCCTATCACATAGCTTTAATCTTGTGAGTAATCCACTGTCTGATATACCATGAGATCAAGGAAAAAGAAGGAAGTTCATAGACTTCAGGGCTAGTTATATTATCAGTTTATTTCAGACTTGCTATATAAATTTAATTGTGCTTTTTGACTACATAAAACTTTAGAGTTTTTATCAATTTACACTGAGATTTAGTAAGATAATATATAAAATATATAATTAGTATATATGAGCAACCATCAATACCAACTCTAAGCTACTGAAGAAATTTTCTCACGTCATCAGTCAATAATCAATCATTTACCCACTTAGCTTTGATGGGAAAGACTAGCTCATTGCATTCTTTTAGGAACTGTAGTTTAAATGTTATTTATGAAAAACATGATAATAAATTTCATTATGTAAGGAGGAATTATATATAGTCAACATATGGCGTAGTGCTATGCTCTGTCCCCAGACATGTTCCTTTTCAGTTTTACTGCTCATAGAGCAGAACTTCGCCTCCTTAGAATTCTAAACACCAAATAGGTTATTCAGCTATAAAGAATATATATATATATATATATGTTTTCCCAATGCTAGCTGAAATTTTCTTCTTTGTTAGTAAATGTAGAAAAAATACATTTCATTTTAATCCTCTCTTTTTCATATATACAGAAATGTAGTAAATATGACAAAAGACAGGTTAAACTGAGTTAAACTAGCCATGAATGGCTCTAAAGCCCTGAATGGTTCTGGAACAACCTGGACCACTTCTAGCACATATAGGAACCAATGCTTGAGTACTTCATTTCAGTGTGTCCCCTGTCCTTTTTTTCTGCAGCAACCATATTTCTCCCCAGCACAGAAGTGTAGAGCTGAAGACAAATTACTATAATTTCTAAGTTGTGCTTTTCTTTTGATCATCATTTTCTGTATTCTTTATACCTTTTTCTACCCAGAGAGTAAGAAAATATACTGTATATATTACATGAAGAAAATCAGCCACAGAGTAGTTAATTATTAATAAAGAGTAAAAGGGTAATTTTCAAATTAAAAAAAAAAATATTTGATCAGCTCTGCAATTGGAAAAAGTGTCTTTACCTGAAGCTATTACTAAAAATCATAGATAAATCCTCTTTCAGTTCTTTAATTGTCATTGTCACAGAATCTGTCTTACAATCCATTATAAAAACTCTATATTTTTCTGTCAGCTCTATGCAGATAATGTTTATTTTAATCTTGAAATGAATGTCTGTGTTGCATTAAAAATAATATAGGTGTTTTTTAACAATAATTTGTAAAATGGATTCTGGACTCTTACAATTACTTTTCTATACTTGAGAAAATGCAAATAAGGATGGTATGGTTAATTTTTGCACAGCTAGTTTAACTAAATTTCACATAAAAATGGTGGTTCAGGAAATACTTCCTTGCAGAGTAAGAAACTCAGCCACCGACTAGACACAAGGTTCTACAATGAGGTTTATAATAAATCCAGATTTTATACTACTATAGACCTGACAAAAGCAGTTGAAATTGTGCAAGAACTGGACTCTTTCCTAGGCATTTTAGCAAAGCCATTACTGTGGGCAAAATATTCTGTGCTTTGACAAACCGAGTAATCACCAAATATCTCCCAATCAATTGCAGTACAAAGCTGACTTTTTAGAATGTGCAGAGGCAGAGAATAGAGACTAGATTACAAAGCAGGGTTTACTTTGAACCTTTGGAACTGCAAGGGTGCTTCTAGATGAAATAATATGTTCTGTTTCGACACGCATTTAGGGTAGATTTTTGATGTCTTTTATATGTTTACTTCTTACCATGGTAATTACAAAACCAAAACAAGCCATAATTATTATGTTAAAGTACCTCACATCCGATTCACTCAGAATCAGAATTTGTGGCTATCCCACACAAGCTTATTCTTTCAGCCCTCTAGACTATTCAGTAATTACGTTAATCCTTTCAGGAATCTTTCCACAGTGGTTGATGTTCTAGATTCCATTCCCTTCTCTACTGCTCTGTGACACACCTATGCAATGAAGCCACTGAAGAGCCTTCAGCTCCTTACAGATGAATAAAAGTCTTCATATGAAGCATGGCAGACACTGATTCTTCTTAATTTCACTTTCCTGACACTTTGCTATTTTGCCATCTGTACATTCCAGACAAAATGACAAGTGTCAAATGTAATATGCAACAAAAAATACATTCAAACAAACCCTTGACTTCAAAAGTTGAGGAAGAAGAAAAGACAAAGGAAAAAAAATGTATAAAATAAATATTACATGTCCTTATATCATTGGTGGGCAACATATTGAAATTACCTTTTAAGGGCATATTACAACATCTTGTCATTCATCTTTTTACCTCAATAAAGAAATAAAAAATATATTTATTTGGTGAGGTGAAAACTTCTTCTGTTTTTAACATGGGAAAGGTCTTATTTTTAATGCAGCATCTTCAGACAGGAAAAAAAAAGAGTGAGAGAAGACCTGGAAACTAAGAGAATAAGATGTTTTTTTCTAGGGTTGATATTATTTTGTTTGATAATGAGATATCTAGATTTTTTTTTCTTTTTAGTTCAGGCAGGTAAATTGCAACCCCCTTCAAAGTTTTCATTAGACAGCCTATTATTCCCTTGAAAGAAATCACACTTTATGCATTATTCATTAGGGGCAGCAAATCTTCAGAGCAGTCACACAGGCTGCAGTATCACAGTACTACTTAAAATTCTATGTCTTCTTTCTGCATTTCTACTGAATTCAGGTCTGGTCTAATCTCCATGTATAATGCAATATCTCTGGTTAATTCAGATATTGCAGTGCTGAAGAAAATACGTATTTTTTATTAGAGCTGGATAAAATCACCTCACTTTTATTTATCAAATGCCTGTAGTTCAAACTGTGTATGATATTTTGATACTCTCATCTTCTCTTTTTGGTTTGGCTTCTTTCTGTTTGTTTGTTTGTTTTATGTTGGTGTATATTTGTGTGCATCCATGTGCAGTGGATGTCTAAGAGAGTATTTTACTGATGCTCTGCCCTGCCTGCCTCCTAGAGTTTATTTTTTCCAACAGCCTACTTTATGTGTACCTTAATAACTTTGTGTAGTCATTAAGACTATTAGTGTGTGCTTCCCTCACAGTTTCCTGCTGGCTGCTATATTACACCTTATGGGGAAAACCAGTCAATTCTTCTTCATATGTGTCAGATGACACCAGATTTACAACATGTATTCAAAACTGTGCTGGCGGTGAGCTAATAAAACATTTCAACTAGATTTCTTGTGTGTGTTATTTTCTCTCTCTGTCCTCTAGATATTTCTTCCAAGCCATATAATACAAGATTAGGCAAACCATGTATTTCAGCAGAAAGGCCACTGCATGGAAAGGTAGAGACCTTCATCCTGTTCATGACTGGGCCATCGACCTTCCACAAGTCCCTTCTATTTTCTGTTTTTCTCCCTTCACCCAGGACTTTAGCCTGTCACTTCTTCGTAGCACACAACTAAGAACACCAGAGCTGCCATTTGCTATGCACACATTCAAACACTAGCAAAACCCTCATCAGGGAGACTTCAGTCTATAAAACCTCCAAATTTTAAAAATCTCAAGTTTTTTTAGTTGCTGATTTTTACCTCATGTTAGTCTCCTCACATCAACTTCTTCTTTGCTTTTTCTTTCACTTTTCCTGTCACAGTGTCTTTTCTGACAATTCTCAGTTCAGCTTCTTTTAGGTGCAAAACCTCTGGGAAGAATTAGAAGGAACTCATGCTGTTACAGTACAAAATCTGCTGATTTAATCCTTTACCACTTTTCAAATGACTCTGTATGTCCTACCTTAACTGCTGGTGGGGTACTGTGCATTCTTCCTGCCACTTCTGAAGCCAACTACACTACCACAGACGTTCCAAATCCCAAAGTACCTCTTTAGTCAAGACTAGTTTTTGCTTAAGTTGTGAGATGCAGATTTTAACGACAGTCCTTTGCTTAATACTATTTTTTAAAATTTCTAATAGAATTACATCTTGCTTCTTTTTGATCTCTGAATAAATAAAAACTTTGAAAAAAAAGAGGGTATCTGTGATGCTATGTGAGCTATTTAAAGACAAAGAAGGTGATATCCTGCAAAAGATAATAAAACAAATTGTGTGGTTCCATAACCATATAAATACACAGAAAATCAGAGAGGAAAAGAAAAAGTGCAAGAAGACAGTTATGCAATAATAAATCAAAGAAAAGATAATATTATCCTTCCCCTCAAAAGAAGTGGTAATGGTTGTTTGTGAGAGTTTTTTCCCCAACTTTGAGCACAGGCATGAGGTGATGACAAAATATGTAAAGAAATTGAAACAGGCAAAATACAAATTACTGTTTCTAGCCTGGAAAGCAAATATGAAAAAGCAGAGGAAGGACTTGTGGTCTAAATTACCTCCATACATAATGTCTAAACTAAAGCAAACAAATTCCAAATTCTTTAGACCACACAGTTGTTCTGAAGCTATTCAAGCAACTTGCCACAAAAATAATTTTGTACTTCATTATCTAAGTAGTGCATATCTAAGATTCTTATAATACTTACATTAAAAAAATCCCATCACTATCAATACATACCTAAACAAAATTTTTAAATCATGAATTTAAATTCATATTACATAATTAAGTAGTTTAAAATCTAATTTTCTTCAGTTATGTATTAAAATGCCAACATTATATTTTTCACCAACCACATTAATTTTGGTGCAATACTGACCAAAGACATTTCATCATTTGACATGATAAAAAGTGTCTTGAATTATATAAATGTGGGATCATGTGGGAAAAATTTCAAAATATCAATACAGTGGTTTTTGATTTGTTGGGGTTTTTTTCTAATTTAGAGAATTCAGATTCTAAGTAGTATGAGGATGTAAAACCAGGATATAAGACCTTCATTTTACCCATATTTTCTCAGAGAGATGGAGGATTATCTACAGCTCTGAGTGTGGGACTGGAAGGTAAGGTCTTGAACTGAGGCAACCGATTAGTATTCATATTTTGCAGAAGATAATTTTTCACATTAAATATACAGACACTCATGTATACTGAATGTCACTAGGGATTAGCATAATATTTCTATTAGTAACGCTAGCTTATCTAACTGAGCAACACACTGTAGTCAAGAGCAAAGTACTGGAGGGGTGAAAATGAGCTTAAGTGTTTCCAGGGTGGGTTAAGGTAGGAGACCCATTTCCACAGCCAATTATTTAGCCTTAACTGGACTTCCCATAAAAATTCTCTGTCCTTACATAACTGATTGACCTCCCTTCCTTCTGTGTATTCCAGTAATTTCTCCTTTTCTCCATCATGCTGCTTATTCCAGACTCCATGAAACAAAATATGAAAAACTATAATTCTGTCATGGAATCACAGAAAACTGAAATTTTTGCCTACATACTTAATTGTAAAAATAGCCCTTGTGTATGTCAGATACACCTCTTTCAATTCTATGTAAATTATAAATAATAAGTCCAGCATTTAATGTTATTACTATTTGCTATTTCTACTGCAACTGAACAATCAGGGGGAAAAAAAATCCTTGCTTAAATGTTATATTAATAATTTCATTTTCATCTTTCCCACAGTTGTAATAAATATGGTGCTTCCACAAAGAGAGATTTAACACAGGGTATCCCTGCTCTTTACCCAAACATACAAATGATAGACGAACAATGTAGATTAATATACACAGTGGATCACAGAAGGATCATCCTGATGTTCTCTCCCTGAAGAGAACAGTGAAAAAATTTTCCTTTGTAAGCAATGGGCTTCATGTCGGACAGATCTTTCCACACAGAAGACCTGGTACTGCTTGTGTGTTTTTAAATAAAACTACCAGGGTGAAAATTTCAGTTTGAGTCAATCGTCATTCTTATTATAAAAGCACATTAACCTGAAAGGTCGAGACTAATCAGATTCAATACAGGGGAGAAACCAAAAACAACAAAGCAAGACAAGGAGCCAGGCCAGAAAGATCAATCTTTAAAAAATGTCCCTGAAGTGAAAGATCCTGTTGGATCTCTGACTCAAATCTTTTGAGTCAAATTTCATCTGACTGGATTTTATTTTTTCTAAATCGTACAGAGAAAAACATAGTGTCTATATACTGCTCTGTACTCTCACAGTTGAAGCAGAATGGAAAACAGTGGTGAAAATACTGACAATCATAATTTTATACTTGGATATATGATACATATGCATATAGATAGAACTATCTCACTAGAGATATATTTTTCAAATGAAGTTATTAGCTGATGCTTGGAGAAGAGGAAGTAAAAAGAAAACATTCTCACAAACAGAAAGAAGAGGAAACATACTGTGTTGAAATCTGTTTCAGATAAATGTAATATTAATCATCATAGTTTATTAGACAGAGAAATCCAAAACATGGTAAGTTAGATGTCAGGAGTACACACGACAAAACAACACTTAGAGACGAAATAAAATTCATTGATTCAATATATAGGTCCCAACCTGCTCCCTGACCTATATGTGCTTATGTGTCAAATCAAATCAAATCAGAAAGAAGGTGAACTGAAACAATTTTTTAAATCATTCCCTCAAATTCCATGAACAATTCAGGGATGCCGATTTAAATTGTTTTGCAAGTCTACTACAGCATCATATGGCCAAACTGGTGTTCCTTGCTCAAGTAAAAATTTGTGATTAGAGCTGACAAAATATCAGAATTTCCATGGAACTTGATAGGAAGGGCAGGGTGGGAATAATCATTTTTGTAGTAGAAAAAATCCGTTTGAAATTTTCTAACAACCAAGAATTTCATTTTATATTACTGAGCTTCATTTATAAAGTTTTCAAATAAAATTGAGCTTGGGTATACCTGGGCTCCTTCTTCCTCACATACTCTTAGCTGATTGATGAGGACCCAGAAGTTCAGCAGATATTTTGCAGCCCCCAGCTCTGCAATAGGGAGTATGAGGAGTATGACCAATCCAGAGAGCGGAACCAAGGCTACATCACGGAAATCCCCACCAAGGAACAGAAGCATTTCATTTTCATCAGACAATAAACATTTGTATTGAATCAATGTTTTATGTATTATGAGCTCAGTAATGTGATGTCAGTCTAATGTTTCGCAGCCTCCAGCTCGCCTTTCCCTATTTTTATTTATTATTTCACAACGATTTGTCCACCTAATGTATTTCATGTCTCACTCTAATCCAGGTATCTCAGCCAAAAGATTTCATTTTTTCCATGATGGGAGCAACCCAATACATCATAGCCTATCAAATCTTACCTTAGTCAGCATTCAGAAGAATACTCTTAATTTGGTAGAAGTAGTTCATTATCAAACCCTCTCAACAATTAAGATTCCTATGTGATGGATGACCAGCCATAACCATTTCACATATTTTTCCCCAAAAAATTTTTTTGTTCTATTTCTCCCTATGTTAATCTTCATGTTACCTGATGCACAGATTTTCACTTGACATCACCTCATCAAAAAACACAGATAAACCCCATTTCCGTTACTTACTTTCCTTGCTTTATCAGTGATTCAAATTCTCAGAAAGCTTTTTCCTTGGTAATTCCCTTTCCCACTTTCTTCACAGAAATCATTAGCAAGCAATCCCTGGCCTTATACATACTGTCTTTGCATTGAAACCTAGTTCAAAGGCGCTATCTGCCTTTCACATTCCTTGCAGGTTTTCCTAGGGAGACACCTCTGTTGAGACAGTCTGTCAGACAACAATCCTCTCAATGCCACTACTTTAAACATCTCAGCTGGCAAAACATCAGTGTCTGCCATCATCCCACAGCCATGTCTCATCATCCTACCAAAAAGAATTCCTATCACAACAATAGTCCCTTTGAGCCTGTTATTTGAACATTCCTCCTCCTTTTCTCAGATATTTTACTACTGTCTGCTGATGACTTCATTTTGCTTCTGTCTGTTACATTCTGAATAGGCATAGGTTTACAGATCTTTATCATCTAGCCCAAAATATAAAAAGAATTTGGCTGTAAGACACCTGCTGTGCTCCACTGAGGTGCAAACTTCTTGTTGATGAATTTAGACATAAGCACAGCAAAAAAAAGATAAAAGAATAAAATAAATAAGAATGGATTTTTCCTCTAGAGTCTAAAATACATCTAGGCAAAATTTACTAAAAACATTCAATGACTAATTTCTGTTTCACATATCAAAGTAAAAATGTTCATGTATTTTTAATTCTAACGGTAAGTTTTTATTAAGTGTCTTATGGCTGTAACTTTGATCAGCATTCTTTCCATTTGTTACTTTTTTTTGTCTTATTACCAGATTATAAAGGTATTTATACAAGAAAAGTGAGATCTCAAGGCTCATTAGCTGTTTCAAAATATTTGTCCAAAAAGTATAAAACAACTCTATACACTGAAAGCAGAGATACTCCCTGTTATAATGCTAAAACCATTTGTGATTCTCTGGGTAGCATTTCTATGTTCAAGAAGGAACAACAATAACTAAATCTTAATCCTATCAGTGCCAAGGGAATTGTGTTACTGCAAGTAACAGGGTTTTTTGCTTTTTCTTTTTACAGTAATACTTTTTTCACATAGCCAAACTAATTACATTTGAAGTTCATTAAGTCTGTGAGAGGTGATGAACAAACGTGTAATTATTTAATCACAAAAAAAGGTTATATTTAGAAATATGAGTCCTTTCGAAATTCTCGTAATTATTGTACTGGGAGTCAGACCACAAACTCTGAGGATCATCCAGTTACTGCAAATTGCTCTAATGTGTAATTGAAGCCTAGTTCATTAATTAACAGAACATGGGTCAACTTAGGAAAAACACTGAAAACTCAGTGAAGATACAGTGACCCAGATCATGTACAGTAATGAGATCAGAAATGTCTGTGATACCAGAACAGAAAGATAACCTTCCACTGTATTCATTTTTGAATAAAACTTGCATTTTTTATTTTTGAGTAGAAAATTCTGAAATGCCACAATTTTTTATGGAATCAAAATTCTCAGAAGAGCAATATTGAGACATCATCAAAGAATTGTCTGTTCCCTTATGCATTCCAGTTGTGGAATTTGAGTACAGCTCACTATATGTCAGTGTATTTGTCCAGGTTCCTTTTCTAAATAAACATACCAAATGTATACGTGGTAAGTCGATTTTGGTTTGGTTTTGTTGGTTTGTTTTTCTTCTTCCAGCATTAATTACACTGCATTTCTCTATAGTGAATCTCTTTTATAGTACTTTGGAGAATACTGACCTGCAGTAATACCGAGTTTCAAAAGAGTGAAGTTACCTTTCTGAGTCATGGAACTGGGCACTTCTCTCTCTGCAAGATGCAGGAACAAGTCAAACTTTTGCACGCATTTTATATGTGCTTCAGTGATTCATCATTTGGTGTGAATCCCCGAATCCCTACATACCCCCCATTTCCAATCTCTGTATGCCATACTTTGAAATTTTATAACTGGTGAGACATCTAAATGTTAAATATCATAACACCTAAATTATATTGTGGCATATTCAACATCCGTTAAAGAACCTAAGATTCCCTCCAGATCTTTTGGCTCATAATTAAATTGATCTTGGGAGCTCAACTAAAAGTAAACAGGTCTGAAATTTTTATATAAGTGTACCAAAAGTAATCTTCATTACATTTTTTAATGTTCCTATTTTGGGAGAATATCATAGTCCACCATAAAAATTTGTCTTTATTACATCCTCATATTCATGAGGAACTCACAAAGAATAAAAATCTGCTTTCAAGAAGTTTGTACTACATAAAATCTTAATTTTCTATGTGTGAAAATTCTCCCAAAGGAATAATAGAAATCCAAGGCTGCATGACAAGAAGGTTTCAAAACTCCTAAGAATTCATAGTGTTTCTGAGATTCTCTTATTTTATTTTCTGGTATTTTATTTCTGTGTTGGTTTTACCTCATACAAGCATATGTTTCATCTCATCTAAAATAAATTTTGCCCCAGCAGCAAATGCCTTCCAGAAGGCTGACAGTGTTAAAGTGGTGATGTGAAGGACCCACATACTCAAGTTTTCTGTATTCCAAAGTAATGACATAAAAACTATGGAAAATGTTTCAAAATATTTTTTTAATGTATCACAAAATAATTCTTTGTGGTTTTAGGTGCAGTTTCTAATTTATGCTATTTATAGTTTTTCAACCCCAACAGTGCATATCTTAGTAGGCCCACCATGACATCTTGTGGCTACTCTGAGCTGACGACTCAATGATTAATAAAATGAAAATGTCTACTGACTTTCAAGAAATCTTTAACACATGAACAGAAAAGTTATCCTCAGTGAAGATCCTGCATAAGACGGCTGCCTGTGACAGCAGTGCCTGTGTGACAGATGTCCAACTCCTGACCAGTCATTCCAATTGCTCCACTTTTCTGTCAGTGGGAAATTAATTAACTTCCCATATAAAAAAATCTTCTGTGAAAGTGGCTGCATTACACTGTGTAAGTGAAAACTAAAAGTCTTCAGGCTATCAAAATGTGATAGATGAGTTTAAATCTGCAACATTAGGAAGAAGGAAACCAAACCTAAGGGAGTGATTTACTAAGTCAGGTCCAAAATAAATCCGTTTGCACAAATTTCAGAGGCGTCTGGTTTAGTTTTGTTTTTTCTCAGCTGGATGGCCATTACATTGGTTAGCTAGATGCACCTATATTTTTAGGATCAGTCCACAAATATTTTGAACAGCTATCCATTCTCATTCACTTCCCTTTCTGCAGCTATGAATTGCAATAAACTTCTTGGGATATGTATGTTTACCTAAAGCTGTGTAACAAATTTTAATGTAACCATGATTGTTATCTGTCTACAGATTTCTCTGACTTATACCCTTTTTCCTCCTTGAATATTTCCTCAGTGGCTTCTTAATTTTAAGTGAACTCTTTCAGTGACAGTCTTGGATTTCTTTCCTTAGATATTTGTCTTCTAATAATTTGGAAAAAGCACTATAACCATGTCTTTTCCCATCTTTTGCTATCTCATCGCTTCTTAACTGAAAATCCCTGATAAAAGTTGAGGATTCATTGCTAATATTTATTTTAATATTTCCTCAGATCATATTTGAAGACTTTCAAGGCAGTTGTCTGCTTTTGGATAGAACAGCAATTTTCTAATTTCACATTTTGCAGATCAATATACCTTCATAAAAAAAATAATAATGGTATCAATGTTTTCATGGTTCACTGCAGAATCATCAGCAGCGTAACTTGGAGTACTATTAGATTTCAGAGTTGTTTTAACTTTTTTCTCTTACTTTTGAAAGACAATGTTATAAAGGTAATCCAGAGCTCAAACCCTTTCCCTTTGAACTAGACTGTAGTGTATCATAAATTGTGTGTGTGTGTATATATGTGTATATATATATATATATATATATATACAGTATGTATACATTAGAAGCCTGTGTTCTGGGAGGACTGTCAGGAAATTTATGGAAGATGAGTACTGCCCATTCATTATTAAACCTATAATTAACAGAGAAGTGCTTGATTTCCCTGAACATTATGTGTGGCAAACCTGATTAAATGCTTACTTATTGTTCTTCACGGAACACAGATTGTGTTATACAGGGTTTTGGCTGAAGTAAGGACTATGCAAAACATTGAATTTGTGCTCAGGGGGAAGCCAGCATTTGGTTGAGGGGAAAGAGAAAAGCATTACACCCTTTCCAGCAGTACAAAGAGAAGTTCAGGGAAGGAGAGGAGCTGGCAGGAGGGATATGAGCTGGGGGCTCAGATTTGGCAATGGCTGAATGCTCTCACTGAAGGGAATCAACATCAGACAGAAAATAGAACCATCAGTTGCATTAAGAATTGACAGAAGCGTTAGGTGAAGGATGAGGCAGCAAAAGGATTTTGGCAAAAGAAGGCTGCTGTAAGGCTACAGTACAGCAGTGAACAGCAAAAAGGAGGCACGGTGAGAACACTGCTCCCTCAGCTATTGTCAGTGAGGGTGGCTAAACACACCTGCCACATAAACAAGTGAGATTGAGTGCAAAGAACTCTGTACCTGAACTTCTACGAAAAGCTACTGTGAGGCCCAGGTTCTGGCTCTAACATGGAATTGAACATCCTTTTTTTGGTAGGGAATTGAAGTTTTTCAAACATTGCTGGTATGCAGTTGATGGACTAGAAACTGCCAGTGTTAAGAATTACTTGTTGCCAACAGTATTACACTGCCTCCTGGTGTGCTTTAAACTGTAAAGTACAGGCTTGAAAGCCTTTGGCAAAAATAACTCCCTGTATTTGTTATGAATAATCTCATTTGTATGAGCTGCTAACTTGAGGTGATCAGTAGCATATGCAGTAATGTTATCAGATAGACACAAATCGTGGAAACAGAACTCAATGCGTTGTAAGAGACCTCAGGAGGTCTTCCAGTTTCAAGCTCCTGTTCAAATAAAGCCCAGCTGAAGGAGGTTGCTCCATCCTCAGTCTGAGGATGGAGATTTTACAGCCTTTCTAGGCAATCTTTGACAGTATTCCTCCAGAATAAAAAAAATCTCACTGCCTCTGCAGTTAATCTAAATTTCTCCATTCTTTCTATTTCTGCAAAAATTTATTAGCTCCCAAGTTTGTAAATGAAAAGTCATATCTGTTTTTCACCAAATTACAGCTGCAGTATTTTTAGTTCATTTACTTAAACTGACATCCCAACTAGAATGAAAATAGAGCAAAATTTGTCCAATTCTACATTTAGAGATGCTTTAGACATCTGCTGGCAATCTTCACTAACCCGTGTGCCAGAAGGTGCCACTCCTCTGGCAGAGGTGCAAATCCAGTTGCCTCAGGCACTTTGAAATTCAGGAGACGAGCAATGTTGCACCTTGATTCCCTAAGGACACTGATCCAATATTCACCAGCATACAGAAAGGAATCTATTTGGCCAACTGGGCAGAAAAAGGCCACCTTTTGCTGAACAGCCTTGTGCAGGGATTTCAAACCAGGCCCACGTAGCCACCCTCTTGGCATCCATGAACAGGCACAAGTTCAGGGAGGTCTTGTGTGACAGTGGTTGTGCATATGTTGTTTTGTTTTGCTGGACAATAGATTGCCACTGTCAGCTGGCTGTCACTTAGCATCAATCAACTCATTAGAAGCTCTTGACTTTCTCCTCCAAGCTACTCACAAGGTCTGGTAAAAGAATGCAGGCGGTCCTGGGCTTGCATTTCCCCTCAGGAAACTGGAATAGGATCCAGGGAGTACTGTGCTGGTGAGGTGGTGAAGGCTAGAAGCAAAATTTAGATGGAGACATGATTTGAGCTACTCCTGCAATCATGAATGACAGCATTGAGGAGGAAGGAAATAGTACCAATTTGGGTTATTGTTACTGTGAAAGAGGAGGACTAGCACCATGTATACACCATGTATACAAACAAACTGTATTTGGGTACAACTCATCCAAAAAGTGGGGAAAAGGAGACTAAAGGAAACATGGGGTTTTCCTAGTCACCAGGCCATTTGTACATTTTACCACAGCATAATGCATTTTCTTTGTGCTACATTTTGAATGTAGTCAAGAGCGTAACTAAGAATATGAGTATCACAGGCCTGGGCGTGATGCTATAAACTGCTACAGCACATACCTGAGGAGGTACAGTCCATTTCTGGCATGTGTCTGTTGTAGATGGATTTTTAAAATCTTTTTAATTTTAGTTAAATAAAAAAAGTACAATCTCGAGATTGCAAAGCACAGCTTCAAGCCAACTGGGTTTGTTCCCCAACCCCTGAAAAGGTTTCTACAAACCACATAAATTTCTAAGAGATTTCCAAAGCTACTGCAACCTCCACAGGAGGCTTCCCTGTGTTCTAGAATTCAAAGGCTCCCTCCAACCTTAAAACTAACAAGTGCTTGAAAAGCAGTCATGTTTCTATTTATTGTAACTCTTTATTACTCAAAACATTTTCTGGAATCTTACCCAGGACACAAACTTCCAAAAGAACTGTTAGAAGACATAAGTTGGTGCAAACTTGATGGGAAAGGTAGGATTCCACAGCTTTCCCTTTCTTGTGATAAGGGAATCTGTTGTGCCAAGCCAAATGCCAATGCCTAATGCATACCCAGGGAAAACAGAGAAACACAGGGAAAAGCTGTCAGCCCATCTTGGATAAATCCAACAATTAATTTTTGGACTCCTCTTCCTTGGCAGTGGGATCTTGTGCTGTAAAAACAGCCAAAGTAAAATCTATCTGAGGTTAATCTTGCTGACTCACAATCATGTCAAAGAATAGGTTTCATTTGAGACACGATATATTGTTCTCACAGAAGTGCCGATGGGAATCCGCTAATTTTCTATTGCTTCATTTTAATTTCTCTAGTGTAAACTATAAATTTCTTATTAGGACAGAATGGTCCTTCTCTTATCTGCTTCACTCCCCAGATATTTGATATCAGAACCTAAACTCAACCTTTAAAAGGAAAGAGTGAATAATAGAATTCATTAGACTTTATTGCTATTGTAAACTGTCCTGTGGTGCACAAACTATCCTTTTATTACTTTCTTGATTACAACAAAATTGCACTTGCCTGCTGTATCAAAGTTAATGACCCAAGAGTACGAATGGAGTTGCTAGCAGGTAATAAAAGTGCTATTAAGGAAGGTGTGCAATTAAATAGCTTCAATTAATGTGTTTAAGTCTCACTGACGAAAAAAAGCATTCTACCATCTACGATGAACTTCCGTCATGAGAAGACTTGCAGAAGTTATGCAGTGATGCATCTTTTTAGGTAACAGGTTTGGCCGGTACTAACCATGATTCAGAAGACCAAGAGCAATACTTTTAAAATCAAATGTATAAGAGAGGGCAATGATACACAGGCCCGAAAAAATATGAATACTGGTTACTAGAACCACACTATGGATCCAAGCTTGAATTGAATGAATGTAACTTATAAGCAACTTCAGAAAATACTGAAAAAGATATCTATGGGCTTAAAAACCAGTGAAAAGTATGCAGCGAACACTTGCAGAATTGCAGGGAAAGGAATATAAAAGCAAATGCAACATATAAATCTATATGGCCTGACCTAAACACACAGTGCTGCTTATGACTGGAGTATGTCCATAGCAACCAGATAAAAGAATAAATCCAATAGAAATGTCAGGATAAAGAAATAACTTGTAATTAATAGATGCAGGAAGAATAGATCAAGAGTCACCGGTTTAGGATCCACAGCCTGTAACTTTTTGTCTCGTGATGGGTCACCAGCACATGTACCAGTCACTAAACATCTGCCCAGTGTATCATCCTAATGCAAAATAGTAACTCTGGGGTTGTAAGGATGTAAAGAGCACAGCTCCCTGTCTCAGACACTGTTAAGGCCGCAGAAAGACTTTGCCATGAGCTAAGCACAGAGTAGAGAGACAGGATGGCAATAACTCAAGCCTGGAAGAGGCGAGATCTGGCTAGAGCATCCTGGGTAATGCATCCAGACAAAAATTCCCACTGTGGCAAACTGGGTAATGAAGTAACTGCTTGTATGCACAGCATCAGTCAAACAAAGACCCCCTCCAAGTTATGGGACAAATGGCATCTGTGGCCACCAACAACAACAAAAGGCCGCCTGAATATGCCTCTCTGGCTACCTGGAACTTGGACTCTAATTTAAACCACCACAGCAGGAACTTGAGATAAGATAAAGGTGGTACTGGGTGTTATCACAGACCTAAGGAGAGGTTAACAAAGCTGAGAGAGAAGAATGGATCACCACTAATGGACACAAAGAATGCAGAATTTATAGGCCACAAAGAATGTGGAATTTATGGGCAACAAAAAAAGCCAACCCAGGAACTGTCTTGAAATCAGCTCCAACTGGGTGAAAGGTAAATCCAGCAGGGGGAGATCGCAACCCACCAACCCAAGGCAAAAAACCCACTGATTCAAAAGAAGAGAAAGGCTGAGCCTGGGACTAATTAGGATCAGAAGCAAGGGAATCATTTAACCAATAGAATAAGAGAACTGTATAGCTAATGGCCATTAATTCCCTCTTTAGCTAAAATGTATAAATAGTGACCATCACTGTGAAACCTGAGGTGAAGAAGAGCCTCTGGATCTACAGGTAGTGATTATCTGCTCCTAAATATCTCTCTGTCTCTCTCCCCCCCCACCTGTCCGCCTCTCCATCTTTTCTATTTCTTTCTGTCTCTCTACATCACAATTTACTTTTTCTATTGACTGCAGCACATGGTCTTGTTTGCCCTTTAATTCAGGTGGAGGCATCTCTCAATTATCAGATCTTAACAGAGATCAAGTGGAGTTTTGCTGATGAACCAGTCTGACCACACCAAAGGAGGAGTGAATGTTCTTCCTGGCCTATCAAGACCCGCAGGGGGAAGCGTTTAGTGGCTCAGCTGAGCGCAGAGCACCTCAGCTCAACATCTGACCACCTACAAAATGACCTTGGAAGGAAGTAGAGGACTTGAGGAAATTTCAGCTTGTGTATCCCTCCCAGCAGCCGGGGGGGGACGGGGGGTAACATTGTGAGAGTGAGCATAATGACACCAGTCACTGGGATCACCTTTGCGTTGTGACCCAGCTGTATGCTGTAACTGTTGTGATTAAGTTGTGATTGCGTGATAAATTACCCAATCACGCTGCTAAATGTAAATCCTGTGTAGAGTCAAGTAAAATTCAAAACTGTAAGCTTGGTATGAAAACATTAAATGCCTCTTGTGTGGAATATCTAGAAGATCTGTTCAGAAAGTATTGGGCTGTGAAGTAACCAGTTACAGTTATGTGTAATTAATCTAAACTAGAAACTTGTGCGTTCAATTTGCAAACAAGTAAATGCATGCAAGTCTCTTCTGGATTTGATTTTGGCCCATTCCTCTTGATTTAAGCCATTATATGCAGTATTTCTTCAATTTCTAATTGCATGTCATGCAACACACAATTAAATTAACGTGGATGATTAGTACTCTGATTCTAAACCCATGAACTTTCTATTTCCTGTAGCTCTTAATCAAGACATTGCTTAACTTCCTCCTGAACAGCAAAAACTTTTAAAATCTCCTTCAGACAAACAAGTGGGTGAGTTCTGAAAGAATTCTTTCTCTGCTAAGCAGAGGACTAGTCAAACCGAGCAAAACCTTCTAGTAAAAACTCATTAATACCCTGAAGATGTAAATTCTCTTATTCTAATTGTGCTTAGTTCACAATTTCTCCAGATCTGACTTACATATATTATAATTTTTTGCATTTAATTTTCTCTTATACTGTGCTGCAACAATCATTCTTATTTAGATTCAGCATTAAAAGATGAGGTTTTTATAAACCCTCATATTTTTCCGTAATTATAAAACTAGAATGTTGACACTTAAATGCAGGATAACAAAACATTAGGCAAATGAAGCCTAAGTTCTCTAATTTTAAATCAAACAAAGTTAAGAATATTTAATTGAACCCTCTCAGGATGACTGCTAAACAGCCCTTAGGATTATACTCTTCAAATTATTAAAACAAGCCTACATTTTATCCTACAACACTCAGTGGAAAGCTATTGTGCTTTCATGAATATTTTATTTGAATCCCTGATTTGTAAGATGAAATTTCTCTTCCATAGACTTCATACAGAAGTGCAAACTATAAACTGAGTCTTGTAAAAGCAAACTTCTTGATATGAAACATCACTTTATCCCCACCTTGTGGAAATTTTCTGCATGTATTATTACTTAGTTGAAAATTAAATTTGTGGGTATGATCTGAATGATTCTAGTGATGTAGTGTAGTAGCTAATGTATCCATAGAGATCCTCTTGCATTCACCTTGTCATGGAGTTTATAGCTCCAAAATTAGGTTTTCAATTAGGTAAGCCTGAGCTGAATCTGTTTGTCAGAAACACCATGAGAGAGGACACGAGGGGAAGAGAGGAGATCACTGTATCAGAGCAGGTAAAAATTCACATTCAGGTTTTGTTCCAAAGATTGCTGATTCCAAAAATCTGCAACACAGATAATAACAGATGAACTGAGATGAGTTGATGTTGTAGGACACAACTATATTTCTGAGTATTAATCCCATTCATTCTAGAAACAATTCACTGAAACATTGAATAATTAATTTATACAAAAATAAACTGGGAACATGGACAAATAATGGAAATTAAAAAATTAGAATCTTAATTCTTACCTTGATCTGGAGTTGTGACTCACAGTGTAAAACTTCTTTAAGTGACAGCTCCACTGTAAAGTCCTCTTCTCTCTGCTCTCTTTTGGAAGAGAAAATATATTATCTTGTATTTAGTAGTCTGGAGAAATGCAGAAATGAAGAACTAAAGTTATCCCTGGCATCATTGCATTTGGTTCTCTGCTAGTATTAAAAATAGCATAGAATAATTTCAAAATCATTGTTAAGTTCCTTTTAAAAATATTTTTTCCTCCATTTTTCCATTAGAAGGTTCTTACAGAAAAGCTTTACATTCAAGGTTAGGAATCTTTTTTTTTCTAATTTCCAGCCTAAAGTCAACCTGTTTAATTTTTACTTATTTTACTAGTATTATCTGATTGACTGAATAATTATTTGCCCTTCCCTAGTGTTGTTCACTGCTATTCTAGTTTCCTGTTAGAGGCAAAACCCCTCAGCCCTGGTTTCCTTGTCAGAATATGTCAGTGCCTTCATGGCCTCTTTTCCATTTACCTGGTCATCTTTGGAACATTTCCATGCATTTTTTTTTGCTAGAGTCAACCCCTTTGAACAACACAAAGTGCCCTCACACAGTGTCTCAGCTAAGACTTTACACAAGGCAGTCCTGTTATCATATTGAAGCATTTATTCTCAGTCAGCACAACAACAGAATCACAGTTCTGCAGGAGCTCTGTCCACTCTGCTTGTGTTCAATATGTTCAGAAAAAATAACTTTTTTCTCTTGAATTGTTTTTCTTTAATTTTTTTTGTTTCCCTTGTTCTTTTGGTAAAATTTTGTTTTCTTTGATGTGAGATAGAAGAGAAACAATCAGCAGTAAAATGAGAGAAGGAGGTTTCACATTAATTTATAGCTAAAAGATACTGCATTTAAAATGGTAGTCTTCCTTATTTCCCTTTAGTGATGTTTCAAATCCAGTATATATAGTAAATATGGTATTGCTTATTTATAAGTCCACAAAAGAGGGGCAATTTTATTACTCAAGTAAAAAACCCAACAAAACCAACATAGACTGAAATAGCAGTCTTAATATTTTTGTAGTCAGTATGTTTCTTTCTGCTATTTGCTAGCTATTTTTTATTTCATATTACAGGCAAATAAAAAGAGCATTAAAATGTTGGGGTTTTTTCTGACTTTAGTGAGAGACAATGTTTTACTTCTTGTATAAAGCCTTCCAGTAGATTTTAAATCTCCTGCTTCAAGCTATATCTTAATGGAGGAATGTCAAACCTTTCAAAAGCACAGAACACAAGCTACTGACACCAAAACTGCTAACAAAAGGAAGGTTATGTAAACACATAAATAGAACAAGGCAAGGGACCATTATCTCAATATGAGTTCAAATAGTACAGACTGGCCACATCTGTGCTGCACAGCTCTGGGCTGTGCCTCTCCTCCAGCCTGGATATGGTGGCTTTACAGAAACAGCATAATTGGGGGGTTTTTTCGGTTATTTAAGCTTTACAGTGAAAGACATAAAATGAAGGCCATATTGTAATCCATGGGAATATTTTTAAATGGGAAACTGAGGAGGAGTGTTATCGATTTTATATGAAACTATGGAGAAATAACAGCAGCAGAATTCCTGAGGGACTGGTCAGGGACTTCATAAGATTTTTTTTTTTTTTTAGAGAAAACCTGGCACAGTCTCATCCATTTTGCCTAGTGCACCAACCCAGAAAAACAAGCCTTGGCATTGTCTGAAAATATATTATTAGACAAACTGAATTAGCAGTTAAGAAAAATGAACAACCGGACATTCGGTGCTTAAGTTCACCTTTCACCTTATAGAATGCAATCTTAAGGGCAAAACATGTTAAGTGGCTTCCTATGGGACACTGCAGTTATATTTTCAAGTACTTCATTGATGCACTTCTAAGAGCTTGACAAAGCATCAGTGTTGGGTGCAGGGCTGGTGGCAGGGGACAGAAGAAGCTTGGGGCTTAGGCTTACAATGCTTCTCTGATGCATCACAATATCAGTGATCTTTAATTATTTTTTTATCATGATATAACCTAGGTTTTATTTTCTCTTTTTCTGCAATAAACTTCTAAAGGAATGTTTTTATATGCCTAAATCTGCAGAAAATCTGAAAGAAGCTCTGACCACATATCATCAGGACCAGTGATCTGGAGCTATTCTTATTCAACTCTTTTCTGTTTTACAGATTTAAACAGTAACCTCTTGCTTTTTATTCCTTAGTTGCAAATCTTTCATTCACCCTCTAAGACATTTGCAGCCTCTTGATATCCTGTTAGGGAGAGGGAGAAATCCCTGCTTCTGTCTCTTTGCTGAGGAAGAAGGCCCTCTTCACTCTGGCTGAAGCAAGATTCTGACAGCTGCCTTATTTTTTTATTTTATTTTAGTAACACAGCTATGTAGATGTTTTTATGTGGCAATGTAAGCAAGAGATTTTGGGAGTGGTATCTATGTAAGCATACATAGAGCAGAGACCTAAATAGACCTCCAGCTGACATTCTGGCATAGCATCTAATCCCACACTTGTTTTTTTACTCATTTGAGTATTTGCCCAAGTAAAAGGACAACACAAATTGTGTATTATTGCCATTTTCATACGGCTGTTAAATTAGTCTCAAGGTTTGGTCATTAGGGTTTGGTATTATTTTTCAATCTAACAAAAAATATCCCCCATACTTGCTTAGAAACTGCATCCGATATTAAATATTTCATCCTTGATTACGAAGTGCAATATTACAAAACTTACAAATCCCTATGGGGAACTATTCCAGCCATTCTGTGTGACAACAGCAGGTGGCAGCAAGGACTTGGCCTTTAGAAAAAAAACAACCACGGTTTGCAAAACATGAATACTGTATGGGACAAATTATTTTCTACAGAAGCAGCTCCTCTCATGAAAATAGTTTCCTCCAATCCAAACTGCTATCTGGGAAAGTGTACCCAAAATATTTTTGATTCAAACTGAAATAAAATAGTTTGGTTTCATTTAGTTCTGCTGATCCCAAATCTAGCTGACATGTTTCATTTAAAATTACTTTAGAAATTCTAAGACATTAAACTGTTTCTTTAAGTAAGGGCATTGGGAAAGATGCAACTTGAGCCTTCCCAGTCTCCTTAGCTAAGCCCTGAATGCTCCGAGAGCTGTGTGAACATCCACATTATGGGCCAGCAAAACAATTCGATGACTGAATAAAATACTTCAATTTCAGAAATCCTGAAACAGAATGTAATAAAAATATTGAAGGATATATTCCAACAATGCATTTGTAAATTTTTTTAGCACTTTGGGTTTTTTAAATTTTGGAATTTAAACTATTCAATTTACACACACTGAAAGAGCAATATTTAAAAAAATTTGCTAATTTCTGCCTATCACTTCCCTCTGCCTATTTTAGTATCCTCCAGGTAATCTGGACAGAATAGACCAGAAAAACTTGCAAGACACTTGGCAATCTTTCACAACATTCATTTGTTGTGTATGCAATGCTTGTGTCGCTTGGCATTCATTTTTCTGCTTGTTGTTAGAGTAACATAGGATAAAAAGAGCATTTCTGAGAGCTGGAAAACTGCGTAGAAGTGAAGATGCAGACAGAAGGAAACTAAGAGATAACTCTAACCAGCATGAAAGGCTGTATTCACATCATCTATCCGGATCCAGAGCACAGCCACCACCACCCCCCGCCTTTTAATGAAATTCTCCACAGACAGCTAACATAGCAGAAAATTCCCATCACCCAAAACAAAAGGACAGAACAGAGGCTGATAAAGACAACTGGAATGATTACATTAAAAAATGATCAGGTATTAGAAGAAAAGTATGGATGTTGCCTTGTCCTTCACCTCATATCAAAGAGACTCCTAAGATGGGTCTAGGAGGCTTCATCTGCATTAGTTCCGGCTGAAAACTGGAGAAACTTCTGCTTCCTGGGAGACCATTAGTTTCCTCCTGGTTGGACAGCAGTGTAGAAAATTTACTTTTCCTTGAAGGATATGTCATACCAGAAATATGAAAGTGTAATATGTTCTGATCCTAAAAGCAAACATTTACATTATACCTAATTCCACTGGTTTTCCTAGGTTTATCATTTTTAATTAATGCTGTTATCCTCCTAATAAAAAAAAAAAAAAAAAACAAAAAAAGTTACAAGCAAGTGGTTCCAGCCAAATCACACAAGCTAGTAAAGCACATCAGTAAATTAACATTTTTATGGAAAGAAATTATCTTTGGGAATGTTTAATTTATTTCATGCTATATATGCTATATACATATGTAATACTCCACACAACTTTTCGAAAACATAGTAGAAAAGTCCCATCAAATATTTGAAATCCTTTCGCTATGTGCTATAATACTGATGTCACAGATAAATTCAAAAGGAAATACTTTTATTTCCTTCTCTTTTCTGGCCTCGTGGGATCTTCTTCCTCAGTCTCAATGACTGAGTCACTGCAAAATTATGTAGTTACAGAGGAAGATCTTTCATCTTTCTTTTCACTCTGTATTTCAACCTTATTATGGGTGTTCTCAGATGTCTGACTGTCGAGAGGTGCTCTATATATATGTCTCCTAACATCTGCATTTTTTAATTTCTTATTCTTTTCATTATTATTTCAAAGTCCTGCTGACTTTGTAGGTTGTGCAGAACTACTTTCTCTCTGTACTCATGTCCATGATCTCCAAATACTGCTAAATAGACTTACTCCTCTCATATCAATATGTATTTGTGAGTGTTGTTTTTTTTCAAATTCTTTCTTGCTCATTCAGATCTGTGCTTTAGTCTCATATCAGGTTGGAAACTATCACCACGCCTCAGTGGTTTTCCCATCCTGTCCAGTTCTTGAGGCATGACCCATCCCAGCTCTGTTTCCACTCTCAGGGCTCCCTGCTACACGGCATCACGTTCTGATTCACTCCCTTTGCTGTTGTTACCCTGTCACCAATTTTTCTTGTAACTTCTTTTTCTTACCACATCCTCTTTGCCTCACTAGCAGTACCCATTTGTCCATTTCCCCATTAATTGCTTTGCGTGTCCATCCATTCCGTTGCCTGCACCAGTCCATTGGAGCAGTTTGCTCTCCTCTCTCAGCACTGGCTCTGAGACAGGCATGCACTGACTGCCAGAATGATTAACAGCATTATGTGTAGCACACGTGCTTGTGTGGCAGTTAAGGAGAGACACTGTCACCACAAGCACAAGTACTGATATGTGGAAAATATAATGCACCTAATAAAATTATCAGATAATTATATTATAAAATGACGAGCTGACAGTTCCTTTTCCTGTGTTTAGTATCAGAAGCCAAGTTCCAGAACTCTTTCCAGACTGCAGACACTGCATAAATAATTATGAGGTGCATGCAGGAAGATATTTCACACATTTGGGAGATGAGAGAGGGGAACAGCGAAGTCAGTCTTTGACAGGTAACATGCTTTTAAACCCTGCCAATGTTTTGGCTTGAGTCAGAAATTTTACTACAGATACTCTGTCTTTGAATTTGCCTATTCACTTTTTCTGGTGCCTTATTCTGGATTTAGAGATTAACTGACTATGCAGCCAGTTATGAATTACTTTTAAGAGAAAAAGAAACGATAAATACATATTTATGGAAAAGGAGGTTCCTGTTTTGGGGATAAAAGTTCTTCCGAGGAAGCTCTCCAATTAATCTTAAAAAATTAGTAAAATCAAACAAGAAAACAACATGTATTTATGCCAGCTATTGCCATCCAGAAGAGGTCTATAGGCAAGTAAATTTAAGCATCTCCTAAAATTAAGCAGTGGCCAAGGCACATTTCCCATGCTTAAATATACCAAGAACAAATTTAGCAAGAATGCTATTTAGCTTGGAATTGCCTTCCTGGGCAATTGTTAAAGTGAATTAAGAAAGAACTAAGAAAATTACATATTTGGTAAGGCACCATTTAGTTCAATTTCTTTTTTTTAAGGCTTTGCTCCTCTTGCCAAAATCTTGTTTTGGTAATGACTTAATTCCTGATGAGATTCCCTGCATTTGGAAAAACAAAAAACCAAAAATAACACCACAAAACAAAATCACACCACAGCTGAATTGGTGTTTTTTAAAAAATATTTTCCATTTTTGTCACCTTTAGGAAGGCACCAGAAAGTGAAGTGGCAAGGTTCTCCTCTGCCCTAATCCTACCTATTTTCCTAATTAATTCAGATGTATATTTTAATTATCTGTTAAGAGGAAATGCTGTATCAAAAGAAGAGCTACACATGTGATGTATGTACGTGTTCCTCCAGCTGGGATCCAGAAGACCTGTGGGTGGATTTGACTGTGCTGTCTTCTAGCCAAGGAGCAAGACTGGAGGGTTGAGCCAGAGACAGCAGCACAGGGCTGGTTCTAGTGTCTACCCTACGCTGAAAAGCCCCAGCCAAAACACTGGAGAATAGAAGATGCAAGACTCATCTAAGTCTAGTAATTTGGTGGCATTTTACATTTTTCAGGGTGTTTGATACCCTTGACAGGGCCAGCAGGTGCAAGATGTCGCGTTTGACACCCCTTCCAGAGTCGTAGGTGACGACCAGCAGCGATATATCCTAAGGCCTTTAAAATTGCCATCACTATCATCTGGTCTATCCCCCTCTATGTTTTGGGCTCTAGCAATAGCACAGCTTATTTTTGGACAGCTGCTTGGCTAGCTAGACATGGGGCAGCTTACCATGCAACTTCCACATCTGCAGAGGTAACGACACTGACCATGGTCATTACCAGGTTGAGCTGTCTCAGGATCCCATGGCTTTTGAACCAAGCACGGCTCTGCTCCACAGGAATTCAGGACTGTGCTTGTGGCTTTAATGCCAAACAAGGCTTAGATAGAGCTGGAAGCTGTCCCTACTTAGTTTTACCATTCGTTAGTTTAATTAAAATATGTTTGTTCTAGAAAGTGGCAAGTATTCCTAAAAGGCCAGCGTCCCTGTTTTCCCACCAGATAAGGTAAGTCAGCATCATAAATAGCATTTTTATAAATTTTACCTGTAATATGCAAAAAAAATCTCTGCACTACAAAACGAAGTGCCTTTTGAAGTGGGGGGTGGTGGTGTGGTTGTTCAGACTATCTTGCAAATATAATTATACACAAATGCCATTCCTAAAGTAGGTGGAAAAACCTTGATAAAGATTAAAAAATCCCTTTAGAATAATGAGCAATGCCAAGAAACCAGTTTTCCCACTGAAATCCTTTAGTTATTCACTCCCTGTTAATTCACTCCCACTTGCAACCAATAATCAAGGGCTGAATCTATTTTTGTATATACATCTATATATAAAGACAGACTGTTTGATTGGTTTTAAGCTATGCTACAGAGTAATTTCTGAACATACATAAGTCGAAAAGAAACAGATTGGTCTTCTGAAATCGATTATTTAGAATCAGACCCTGTCAAAGCGACTTATTAGCCACATTCTTCTGTTTTACATACTTTTACCACCAGATGTCAGTACTCACATATTTCAGTGTGAGATTGACCATATCGTCGTCCCTTTAGCCTGTTTTCTCACTGCCATTAAAGCTACAAAAATAAATAATGTTTTTCTCACTGCCATTAAAGCTACAAAAATAATACCTTACGGGAATAATCTCTTTGTGTTGTGTTTTGGGGGGTGGTGGTGGTGGTGATATTTATATCTGAAGATGCATTTAATGAGGAATAAGCAAGAAAATCAGCATGCTTTCAATTTATCCACAGCTGTGTCTGTGAATAGAACACTCAGCTCTGTCATACAGGCACCAAAAAAAAAAAAATTTTTTTTCTTCCGTCAGGACTTTCACTGATGTTTAATTAAGTTATATTAAAGAGGTGTGATCATGCCCTCAGAGAGCCTGATCATCAAGACACATTCTTGAATGCCAGAATTTCATAGGAAGATTACTTGCAGCTATTTATAGCACATCTTGACATGCAATTGAGGACAGAAAAATATGTATAATATTCCGTTTCAGTGTCACCACAGCACTTGTACTTGATTCCATCTTTTTTTTTTTTTTTTGTGAATCTAATTATTTAGGTAGAAGAAGGATTTGTTTGGAGCTTAAGGCATTTTGAAACTCATAATATTTCAAAAAGAAAAGGTACGTACATTAAGTTATTTTAGTTAGATTTCTCAGTCTGAACAAATTCCTAGAAAGAAATAGAGCTGAAATAATTGCATTTTCAAAAATTCATATGGAAAAAATATTTTTAAATAATCAAAAACTATTTTAAAATAATCAAAAAGTATTTTAAAATGACCAAAAAAGTTCAACATCAAAAAAATTGAATGCTACTGAAAAATTATCTCATTTACTACACAGAAGAAATTAAGGTAGGTCACCTGTAAATATATGAAGTCAGGACTGCAAGTGCCAAAATAAAAACATAGAATAAGTAATAATAATCTCCAAAACATTTATCAAATTGTAATGTAGTACTATGTTGCCCCTGCCTAATATCAACCCAAAAAGTCAGTAGCCAAAACAATGCTGGATCAAACACAGATTTGTTTCCATTCAGCTTTCTATAATTTTTTTTCATGCAGTTTTTTTCCACTTGGATGAAAGAAAACAAAAAAATAGAGCTATTAGAAGGACTATGACCCTAGAAAGAGGTGCAGTCTTCTCAGTTAGCTTACTGAGAAAACCTGTGACACAGAGTTCAACTCTAATCTTCTGGAACATAGTCAAATTGTCTGCATGTCTGTTCATAAATACCTGTTCGACAGATCTGGCCCATATACTAGTCCAGGAACTGAGTGGATTTTGTTCTCAAGAATTTAATCCAGTTAAAGAGATTAATGCAGATAACAAACTCTTACTGCTCCCCGTGGCACACAGGGAAGCCTTTGGTAAGAAGAGAGGACTTTCATGGTTCAATGGCTCCTGCAGTGCACGTGGTCTTCCATTATGTTTAATAAACTTATATACAAATGGATACATGAATCTGTGTATTTGTTGTCAAAATGCAAAAATTTCATACTCTACATTAATTAGCAAGACATTTCTAAGCACTGTTAGTTGGTCTTGTACTTTAAAAAAGGACATTCTTAATCTTTTCTTATAATAAACTTTTTTCCTTAGGATTATTACTTCCTACAGTTCACTTAATTATATCACATAAATTATGGTATGAACTCACATCATTACTTTCAGTATTTTTTTTTGTGAACTTAGTGGATTTGGCTTTTTTTTTATCATCAACTTCTTTGTCACAGATGAACACCCTTCCCAATTTAGGAAATTATTGCTTTGTCTAATATTACTCTTTACTACTGTGCTTGATCTTAAAGAAGAGCAACAATAAATCTTGAATATCAATTGAAAAGTATTGCATAGAACAAATTTGCCTAGGATTTATGGTAACATAATATGGATAAATATTCCCCCACTTCCTAGTTTTCCCTTTACATTAGGAATATTGAAGGATGATAGAAATTTCTTTAAGCAGCTCAGGTTTTTCTCCTTAGTTAACATATTCTCCATAGTTCTTCTTCACGGGGTGCCTCACATTTGGATAATGAGGCTGGGAATGCGCCAGGAGAAGCACGATAGGGAACCATGTCAGGGGCTTAGCTGGGCACAGCATCACATTTATCTGAGCCAGGTGAGATTAATCCTAATGCCAGTCTCAGCCAGTGCAGCTGGAGCACAGCAGACTTGCAGAGATGGGGGGAAGCCAGGCCCAGCAGTGGCTTGCCCAGAGGCAGTGATTTTGGGTGAAGGGAACACCGGGGAAAGGGTTAGGGGAAAGCAAGCATGAAGGCACAGCACCTGTGGATACACTCTGGAGGCTGTGCAGCGAGAGAAAGACAGTACTGAGCTTGCTAAAGAAAGACAGAGAAAAAGATCTGCTCATGCATGTATTTCCATGCTTAATGTGTTAAATGCTGAGAATAGTCCTATTAGGCTTAACATTTCTGTCAGAATGTTTGTAAGACCTGTAGGGAAAAAAAAATAGCACTCTGAAGGACAGAGGCCTGCTATTATCAGAAAGCAAAACAAGCTGAATGGGCTTATGAAGAAAAGTCAAACCTGCTATTATCTCCTTAAATGATTTTATCATTTGCAAAGTATCTGATAACAATGGTAAAGTAAAATTAATGCCATTTCTTGTGTGAAAAATTTCACCTAATCATTGAATTTACTAGTTTTCTTTAAGGCTGTCATTAATATTACTCTAGCATAGAGGTTCATTTAAAAAAAATCTATTTTCTTGGACTATATATTTTATGTGTGTTATATTTAAAATATACGAAAAATTCAAGCACTTAGCATTAACTATTACGTTGCAAACAAACCTGACATGTCTCACTTGCAAAAGCAAGATTTTCCAGACTGATCACCCTCAAATCCTTTTCTTCCTTGCTTTAGTGAGAAACAACCTTGCTGCAGTGAGGCCAGGACTGTGTCTGTCTCTTCTGCATCATTCCCTGAGCTGCTTTAGGTGACACGAACTCTACCCCACGGTTCCATGCAGTTGAATATGTGACGTATCTGCTCTCCCACCATGTTACTCATGCTGGGAAAAGATCCTGAGAATGCATGGCCAGATGACCAGTGACTGGATCCTGCTGTGACAATTAAAGGTTTAAAAGTTTCTCTCAGCCATCTGCTCCTTTCAGGAGAAACATGGCTTTAGACTGTCCAAGATCACTATGTTCCAAGTAGCATTTGCCCTTTGTACCTTGCCAGAAACTCTCACTACTCCTAAAACCCTGCTCCTGTGAGGCATACCTGTATGTAATGCTTTATCTGAGGTACAGGTCTCAAGCCCAGCTTATTACCTTGCAGCTGGGGCTTACTAGGAAAGGAAAATCTTATATTTCCTTTTTTCTGCCTTCCTTTTTCATTGCCCTCATCCCTGTTTCCAGGCATGTGGCACATCACCACTCAGTGACATCAGTACACGCCCTCCTCAGTAACAGCAAGTTTTACGTTGCTTCAGTTCCAATTCGAATCATGGCACAAGGAACAGCATGCCATGGAGAAGTAAATAATTAAAGGAAAGCAGAAATATGAATTGAACACCTTAATGAGTTATCCATGCTTAACATGTTTCATTCTTCAAAAGATGGCGTCAATATGAGGCATTCAACACTGCCTGCTTGGGAAAGGTTTCCATCTGCTTAGTCAGTTCAAACCAGACAGCTGATGAACCTGACAATTTCCCCCTGTGTCTAACCACGTGATTTAGTTTATTATTCCAACAGGACAAAATGGTGAGGGTGTGATTGTACATGCAACTAAACTAGCTGAATTGTAAAACTCCAGGAGCTGATTTGCATGTTTTAACAGGGACATTAATTTGTTGAGGATAAATTTGTTTCCCCATGAGATTTGTTCTAAAATTAATATTTATCCTTACAAAGAAATACATGTGAGTAAAGCTATTCAGGAAACTGCAGGACTTACAGTCTCAGATACTGAAATATTCTCTGTTAATCAGAGGAAAGTGATTCATGCTAAGTATGATTTTCCTGGAGAACTGAGAAGAAAAAATATTTAGACCCTTTGAAAAATCTAGCTCTAATAATCCCTTTTCTATTTCTGTCTTGAGTAACTCCACATGTAGAACCATAGGATACTCATGCAGGCCTCTTGGGGTGGGTTTTTTTGGGTTTTTTTTTTCCATAATTCCTAAAGTAGATACACCTGCCCCCACACCATCCCTTTCAGCCATGGGAAGCTCAGCAGTGCCAATTTAAACACCAGATGAAATTATCTTCCCTGTGGCTTTCATTTATCTGACCAAACTCCACTTTACGCAGGGAAAGAGTCTACAGCAGCTTGTGGGAAGAACCCTTTTCTTAGGATAAATTTCTGGCTGCAGAATAGCTGCAAATCTGGCTGATGCTTGGACTGCTGCAAGCCAAAGATGATCCTTTCTACTGGTCACCATCTCTGCTGGTGTGCCAGCAGAATCACTTACCTGTCTCCATCACTGCTAATTACTGTTAAACACAGAAGTAACTCTGTGATGTGTTAGGATCTTCTGCAGACACCTGAAAGAACAAGAAACTAGAGTTGAAAATCTCAAAATTCAGAAACTGCTAGAATTCCTCCCTTGTAGAAAAGACTGGTTAGAAGAATTCATGAGGGACAGAAAAGCTGTTAAATACACTGTGTGCTCTGGAATTGTTCTGATATCTACCCAAGATGGAGGCAGTGCTGAAATGTGATGTCACCTGGAGACATAAATTAGCTTGTGGCTTAACAATATAAACATATGTGGGGTTTCTGTACAATGCAGTAAAAATAAAATGTTGGGATTTTTCAAGAGAGAGCTTGTATGAACACCCTCTTTGAGGTGAAATTTACTATAGTCTAATCTTTTATGGTTTATAAACTGAGCTGTGTTCTTCAGAAAACCAGTTACACAAATACTTGTGGTAACCCAGAAGAGAAAAATTTAAAAAATGCATTGGATCTTGATGATGGAAAAGGCTGTATAAACTGTTGCCCTCTACTATTATAGGAAGAACAGCACGCAAATATTCTGTCCTAAAATATACTACATCAAATGAAGGTGATTTGCAATCATGGTAATTTCCAATACTTACAATCAATGCATATGTATTACCATTTAAATAATTGCATTAATGTAAGATTACAAGTTGCATATATAATTTAAAATTAGTTTATAGATATATTTCCAGCTATAGTTGAAATCCTCTTACTTTAGGTTCTGTGGGAAAAAATGTCATTAACTATTTAGAAATATTAAATAGGCAAATAATTTCAGTGTCTCCTGTTTTTAACTACATCACATAACTATATGGTACATTGCCTTAAAAATTGCCATTCTCTCTACTATGGTATAAACGCTCTGCCCCACGTCTGCTGTGCACTGTCTAAACCATGCTGATTCAATGTTTTATGTGCTTGTGCTCAAAGCAGAAAAGCTGCTGCTGAGGGGAACAGTCCTGCTGTGGGATAAAATAACCTTGTGCAAAGAAAGAGGGGTGATGTGAGTGGGAGACAGTGACTGGAAAGGATGTCTACCTCAAATAATTTTTTGAATCTGTTTTGTAACATGCTATTAGTAGTATTGATGGGGTATAATAAACTGTGGTGAACATGCAAAACTGAGTACCTAGGGCTGGAATCCTCTTAAGCTGAAAATTTTCTTTTAACTGCAGCCTTTTGTGCAGCAAAAACCTGCGCCAAACAGATTAAACCACAATTTCTTGTTTCTTAAAAGCACAACAGTTACAGGTTTAGACTAAGCACAGAAGAGTCTATAGAAATCAAGATCCATAGCAGCCTACCTTAGGAAAAATCAGCTTAGGCTGTCAACAAACAGAGAAGACTCTGGAATAAACCAAATATGGGCAGACTTTGAAGTGAATCACTTATGACTGATGTGCTGTGGTGTGGGAAGCTCCTCTACTCCCTTGGCTTGTGCTGCTTCTGAAAACTGGTTTGCCATTATGGCACATGTTCTCATCGAGAGCACACAGAGAGCTACATAACAGCTAGTTAACTGAGAAACAAACACAGGGTGGAACTGTATTTTAAATAGTTTTCCCTAGTGATACCAAGTAAGTTGGCACAGCTATAGATCTCTCTTAACCATTTAAATTACTTTACATGCACGTAAGCAATGGAGTGTTGTTATTGAGGTTTCAAAGCATTAGCTACTGTAACACCCAGGAATCAGTATCCTCAGCAATATTCAAACTGCTGTCAGATCGGCTTCTGCTGAGCTGTTCCAAATGACGCTGTAGTAATGTGAATCTTTCCCAACTGTTCTTTTGACTATGTCAAAAATACAGCAAGTGTGGCTCCTGCTGCTTGGCACTTGCTAGACTATGAAACTCTGCTCTTAGAAAATATTTTACTCTCTTATTCTTAGGATATATTATTTCTGACACTAAATGCTGATTGAGAGACATATTCAAAGCAATCTGTGCAATAGCAAGGTCTATAGGAGGAACAGGCTTCTTCCATTTCTGGTTACAATGACCTGTCCAGTACAAGCAAAGAAAAACTACACAAAGAATTAACAAGAACACAAAGTACACAAGTGTGTTTATTACATTTTGCAAGCACTTTGTTCTACATTTCAAAAACGCCACCATCAAGCTGTTGGCACATTTATGTACAAAACAGATTAATTGTAATGCCTGCTACAAAGCATTCTTTGTGAAAATACAAACTCTACTACCAGAGAAGAGCCAAAAGCATTAACATCATTACATGAGTTTAAAAGACATAGTTTTAAAAATCAGCACAAACATTTTAAGACACAAAACTGAAACACTACAATATAGAATCCAAAAAGATGTTCCTAATAGTTTTTGCAGAACTGTAATACCGGTACTGCACATTATCAGAAAACTGTTGACCCCGTAGGACAGCTTAAATGTAAAAAAAATCCAAACCAAAACCCCAAACCAAAAACACAACCAAAAAAACCCCAAAACAAGCAAAAGAAAAGAAAAAGAAAAAAACTCAACCAACTAATACTACTTAATGCATTATCATGCCACAAGTAACTATAGTATTACCTTCTACTTACTACAAGAATTGTTAAAAATTACTGATGATGCATGACTAGTAATAGTACAAAGAAGAGTTTTACTCAAGAAGTTTTATTAGAAATGCACTTACACTGAGAGAGAATTCACAATGGTCCAATAAGTGCACAAAACTACCTAAGTTTTTTAACACTGACAAAAATGTCTTGTCAGGCTACATCACTTTAAAAGACACTTTACAGCATTCTTGTAGCATTAGAAATAGGCAAAATAAAAAAAAAAAAAATCCACCAAATTTGGTCCAATAATACCGACTTTTCTTAAATAGGGGTTTTTGTTCTGCTTTTGATACAGGTAATTTTTTCAAATTAAGATGACCTATCTTTCTGGTAACATTTTCCTATCAAAATAAAGGTTCAAATATATTACTACACTTTGAAATAATAAGCTCTGTAGTGGTCTTTCACCTTACTTCAACGTAATACAGGTAAACCATTATGTGTAGGAAAGCTAGAAGCCAAGCTATAACATTTATGGAAGTCTCCTTTAATATATCTTTTACAGTTCAGACAGGTGCAATCCATTTAAATTTTTAAAGCAGGTAAAAAGACATCTGACTCCTATGGTCACTGCATTTTTCATATATTACTTTCATAAATGTAGCTAAGCAGTTATTTCTTACATCATCACATGGACAGCTCCAATTTAGCATAACCATCATTGAATTAAAGAGAGATTATTCTGTAGAAAACTATGAATAACTATATCACTTAATTAACAGTTGTCTATATACCATAACTCGTTAACAGGTAGCCGTGGTATTGAATTCCTTCAAAAGGCAAGTGGCCATGCATTGTTAGCACCACGGACTGCATGCTCACAATACAAACAGGAATTGTCACCCATGGAACTGGAAACAAGAGAATATTCTTTAAAAACATCAATAATACAATGTTAACAAAGATAAGAAGCACTTTTTTCTTTTTTTCTTTTTTTTCTTTTTTCAGTTTTTTTTTTCATTTTTTTACCCACTATTACAAATTTAGAAATTGCACCTTTGATTGTTTAAAACGTTCTTAGGACCTTCATTCAAGTTGATCAGGGTCTCTCTGGCAGGTTTTCCATATATAAAGGAAAGTCATCAGAATGCTTTCTTTATATATTGTACATCATGTACAATGGTCCCTTTGAAGTATACCTGTAGTTAAAGTAGTTACTGAACTCAAAACTAAAAAGTATAAAAAGCTACTTTTTTTTTTCCAAAAACATATAAGAAACAATGCAAAAGGTGTTATGCATAACACATACAAAGTGATTAAAAAAATCAAACACATAGTTGTATTTGACAATAGTTTAGTATCCTTGACCTATCAGAACTAATTAGCTTAAAGGGATTCAGGAAAGGCTATTTAGGAGCTTTGTGGTATAGAATGGTCACACAAAGTAAGAACTAATTAAGAAACCAAGTGCTAGACAACCAAGAATTGTATGTAGGTGATATGTAAGTCACCCAAACTATCTTTTGTGAGAAGCACTTTCAATTGTTTTTAAAATGGTAGGATGGCCTTTAGTTAAACAACAAAGCATTCACATGTTAGGAAGTAAGACAAGTTTTCTTTTATGTGTAAGCATTGAGCCGCTCTTTAGAGCGAGTAGAATGAATATCATGCAGCTCTTGTTCCTCCTTTGATTTAATATCCTCATATTTTTGCATTCTGCAAGCATCTTTCACGTAGGCCCAGTTGGCAGACAAGACCATGAGATAATGAACCTGTAAGAGAGGTAACACAGCGTTAAGAAATGGTAGAGGTAGTCAGAATAGAGCACTTTTAAACTTGAAGGCTGTAGGACAGAGACTGGGTTCTCATCAGCAGGAGCTAAGCATTCTTATGTCAGGAAGTAGTATAGGACCATGATGGCAAATTCAGGCTTCATTAATCTTCAGATTAACCATCTCACAGCTGTTACAGTCACTATAACTAGTAGTTGGTAGCAATGGTTATAAAAAAAACCCCTAAAGCCTGAAAAATCAACAAATCATCCCTGCATTATTTTTCAGCTAGTCTGCAACTGTACATGTAAAAATGCCTTCTGGTTATGTATTTATTGGACACTTTTCCCCACTGAAGTATTTGTTAAAGTAGCTCTTAAAATAGAAATATGCTATAGATACATCTTATGATTGCATATCTAATACAATTACAGGAAGTTTTGCTTTTTAATTTCCTATTAAAGTTAACATTGTCTTTCCACTTAGCTATGACTTACTTCTATCAACTACAATTCTAGCTTTGTATTTAAGTTGCTAATCTGTGGAAAAATTGTCAGTAACTGAAAAATAAGTTCAGTCAGGCAAAATGTGACAAAATATAGTTGACAAAAAAAATTGGATGTTCTGTTTACTCTGTATGCAGTCAGAAAATAAAAATGTTCCATAAGAGTGTTCAACTGGTTTATGCTGAGATGCTATGGACATTTATTCCTTCCCTAGCAGGCTTTCAGACACTTTCTGATGAGAGCATCTCTTAAATTTATGTTAATCAACTTCCTTTTAGAGGCAACAGATAATTTTGTGAGATCCAAAATATTTCACCCCTCCTTAAGAAACCAAGAAATTAGACTGGATTCAATTAATGGAAAATGGAATAATATTACAATAAATAATAAAAATCCACCTTGGAATTATGCAAATTCTCCTGTTCATGTTGCACTGTTGTAGATATGAGTATCTTAGATTCATACTAAATTAACAGATTCATTTTAATATGTTTTTTCTCTTTTGGAAATGCCAATGTTGTTTGGAATTTTTTTTCCACAAATGTTGGCAATTGTTGCTGATTAGTACAGGAAAAAGTACATTTCTTTATCTGGATAATTAAGATCAAGGAAAGCATTCTGAAGCCCTTAAAAAGACCAAATTATTTTGCTATCTTTTTTATCCTCATGTTTTATGTCAAGCTTCCAATTAATCCTTATTTGAGGAAAACTGTCCGACTTGAGGAGCCATAACATAGAAAAAAGTTGTTCAGAGGATCAGTCCTCTAGGAAAAAAAAACTAGAGAGTAGTATTTCTACATGTCTTCAGGAGTTTCTTAATATCTGTAGAACACTAACAAGACAACCTCTGAGGATAGATTTTGGAGATGGCAGCATGTCATGTGTCACCCTCAAACACTCTCTGGTCATAATTTAGCACACTGGAAAAAGAAACACCTTCTATCCTAACTCAGCTCTTCCAAAAGCTTTCACCATGGGTAGTTTCTGGATCAGGCATTCCTAGATCAAACGAGATGCCCTAGTCCTGAATCCCCATTGCACTGAATGAAATGCCTTAAATTTCCTCCACGGTAAAACTCTTGAGAAAAATCAAACAAACAGGCTGGTAATCCTAAAACTTCTGTCACCTCAGTTACAATTTGCACCCAATGAAAACATGAACATTGGTCCTTTGAGGCTGTAATTTCAGTTTAAAATACAATCTGAACCTCAAACAGATTGTAAACATGAGAATCCTGAGAGTGGGGGGTATCTGAGCAGTGTACTCACATCTTCATGACCTTTTAAAACACATCTGCCAGAAATCCTTGCAACTGAAGAATCTGTGATGAAAATGGGATGATGTAGGCACTTTTCTTATCCTCACAAAATATTTGGCAATGACCCAGTAAGAGACAAATTTAAACTTAATGTCTTGCAGTTCCACTTGGGATTTTTCTTTTTCAATTAAAAAAACAGATTATTTTGAAGATATATTGGTCATAGTCTGACCTTCATTAAACACCCATTTTTTGCCCATCCCTTCCTTAAGAAGTTCCTGGTCCAAACTGCTATAGTAACTGTTGAAAACTCTTAAGAGTTCACATTCACTGTAAGCATGAAGACTTGCCAGGAAACACCTACTTTAACTTATGTAATCTCATATATATATATCCATGTTTTATAGTGACATATACATTGAACAGTCCCGCCACCTTTGTTTTTTATTTTGACACCAAGTTCCTAGATAACATTGCCATGCTAAGGAGGCCGTTTCTAAGTGGCTGTCTAATTGCATTTCACAATTCCATGACCTGAATAGCCTGAAGCCAGTGGAGCCCTCATCAAGGCTTATTTAAATTGAAGCCAGGCAGCTTCCACAGTCTGCCTCAGGAGGTTTCAACTACAGACATATGCAAGACAGTGCAGGGTCTTTCCACACCTGTTCCTGCTTAGATATCTTCATAAGGTGAAAGTATGCTTCAGTGTTTAGGAATTGCGGAATTGCAGCTACGCTAGAAGGGTACTGGGGGGTGTGGGTGTTGTATTTTTCCATTCAGTTCTACCACATTTTGAGTTTGGTTCTTTTTCCCCCATCTTGGGTTGACATAAGAATGATAAATTTTCAAAACTCTTTGACGGTTTTCTTTCCTGCAAATTGAAACTTCCCCTGACATATACTGTAAAAAATATGTTTTCTATGTATCAGTCCTAATACATAGGACAATTCTCCTTTTGAACCCCAAAACAACATTCTCCTTTGCAGACTAAAGAGGTATCTAGTGAATTGTGAAAATATTCTAACATTCATATACAAATCTGAGACCAAGAGATATGGGGAAATTATGGTTTGTGACTGAATGGCTTTGCAAGAATTAACAATTTTTGTGGTCATTTTGCAATAAATGACTACTTTTTAAAAATATATATTTTTAAAATACAGTTTCATGAAAAGTATCCTGGGAACAGATGGTCTTAAAATTCATGAATAAGCTGATTCTTTTGTGAATTTTGCAGAATCATATTGACTTTAGAGTGTTTAAGAAATCTTCAGATATTAAATAGTCTGGCAAATGTTTACAAATCCAGAAGTGAGGACACAGTGAAGTATATTGATGTCATAACTTAAAATGTCATTTCGGAGAGCAGATTTTACCAGTTCAGTTATTCAGCAGTGTCCCTGATGTTGAACTACTGTAACTGGCTGGCTATAAATACAATATACTTACAACTTTAGTCAGATGGACTATTCTGGTTTAAAGTAACTGTTTGCAAGAAATATTTTAAGAGTGCATTAAATTCATAAGCTTTTTCTTTTGTAAAAGACTGGTATTTTAAATTCATTTTCCTGTTGAATTTCACAAACATGGAGATGCTACTGTTCTGCATATACACAAAGAAAAATGTCACAATTTCATATTTGTGACTATTCTTGAAACAGCACATGTAGCAGAGGGCACTGGCTCTCCAATGGCTTAAATGGCTTCTGCACACTGTTTCTCACCTCAGTCCGCTGCTGATGCATTACCTCTGTCTACTAATTTGAGTGTAGGATCTGGGGGAAAAAGATATTTTCTTTCTAGATGAGATAGTTTGGACCCCAAATTAATTTTTCCTCCATTAAATTACTTTTTCCTTGGGAAAGTAAACTCCCCTTAAAGAAGAACTTCTAATATCTGCATGTCCAGCCACAAAATTCTGAATTTTCCCTCATGTCCCATCCTTTGTGTTTGGGCTACTGTGTCAAGTGTGAAGCACATGTCTCAGATGTGGTCTGGTATGCTGGTTTTAGAAATTACCACCATCAAAGAGTGGAATGTGCTATTCCACTATGGTAAATGCTAGTCTTCACCAGGTACTGAACAGATTAGAATGGTAGGTTAAAAACAAACAGAAAAACTACAAACTTGAAATATATATAAAACTGTTGCAAACATTTAATGAAACATACATCTACCAGCATTGGGACACTATGCAATTTACTAGCACTTAGAACATTAATTTATATTTTTGTTGAAACAATGTTATCGTGTCTCATCTATGAAATCACAGAATTCAACAGAAAGCACACATATGTATGGGTAACCTTCAAAAACTATGTGAATAAATGTGCACCATCAAAGTGAATTCCTAAGGTATTTGTGCTTGGTATAATACATCTATGGCATCTTCGATATACTGAGTTTTGAAGGGTCTTTTTAAAAACTTCACTGAAAGCATTATGTACTTAAACTATGTGGCACAATGTACCTACTTAATTTGCTTTCACTGAAGATGTGTTATCTATCATTGAATATCTGTTGGTGGCTATTTGGATTCAAAGCTCATTTGAAATGCAGAATTTTCATCTGAACAAAATAGCATTTGATAATAATTACTGAATATACTTCAAAATAATCATACAATGGAAAACTAATGATGTCTTGGATATAATTTCCTAACATTAATGATATGTTACCATAATTGCTTTATGGTCACCATTTTGGAACTGTAAGCAGAAAAATTTCAGATTGGAAAACAAATTAAATTAGTAATATGAATTCTAATATTACACTTATTATTTGTGGCCTTGAAACAAAAACTACCTTTAAAAGACATATTTTTCATTTAGGTATCTTTGCTGTTTGCAGGGTGTCATGTAATACTGAAAAAATGGCAGATGGAAACCAAAAAAATCATTAATGTAAGAGGAATACCAGCTTCATTGGATATTTTCTCAATGTACCTTTTAATAAATTTAATTCTAATGATAACAAAATAATCATGGCCCTAGGATCCATGAAAAATTACTAGTAGAAGCAGCATATAGTAATCACTGCCACTAACACTTACGAGTGCATCAGCACCAAGCAACAGTCATTTTCCATTTCCCACTCCAGCATGCATAATGCAAACCTACACCAGTACAGAATCGTGAGTCTAAAAATACCTCTATGCTTAAGCAAATACAGCAGACAAAAGACAGAAAAGCAGGGCAATAGCTCATACACTTTTTTTCTCAGTGGAACCTTCTCATTGACAAAATGTCACTAAATTTAAAGTAATCTTCATTACAAAGGAGCAGAAAAATTAGTCCTGACAGAAAAATCAACACATTCATATATATTCACAGAACTGACAAAAAGATTCTGTTCCTAAAATAGCAGTGTGGCAAGCCTATGAATACCCAGAAAGGCAGAGATCATAAAAGTATAATACTATGGTTACAACACAGACACGTGAACCCAGACACTTGTCTGAACACAGCAAGAGAATAGTAAAAATTCTTAGCATGTACTTAAAGGTTTTTTTTTTAATTCAAAAAAGTAATCATTATATTCTACTTCAAAGAGAATCCATAAATATATTTTTTTAAAAATGAAAAGAAGAAAGAGAGAATATTGAATTAGAGAATTATATTTTAACAATAGCATTGAGTGACAGTATGGAAATTGAACAGCTGATCCTAAGTCAGAACCAGAAGGTATTAGCAATTCAGATGAGGAGTAGAGTGTTGGGTCACTTACCATAGCAATGACTGCTGCTCCAGCTCCAGCAAGTGCCACAATGAACAAGTGGAATGTCATGTTTAGCTGCAAAGGGAGACAAAGGAAAGGACTTTCATGGTTGTACACCAAACAGAAACTGAACAAAAATTCAGAATAACATAGAACAAATAGTTACCTTCCTGGTGCCACCCTACCACAAAAGTAATGAATAGGAATATTTTTCCATAAGATTGACATCACTACATGTCATTGTGCTTGTGCTTGTTTTGTTACAATGCTCATATCGGGGGAAAAGCATAACTCTATTTAAAAATACAGCATTTACATAATAAAATATTAAGAAAATTAATTATTTAAAAATAAACACTCCAGTACATTTTGAGGGTTTTGTTTGGGCTTTTTTATATTACAGTACTACAATACTGACTTATGAGAATTATGTTTGTGGTGGCTTCTCCAGTGTCAGAGACAGCCTAAGAAACCCCATTTTCCCTTCATTAACTGTAGCTTTCGATCCTCATATATGATACACTTTCAAATTCGCCAATTTAATTTGTTCATAGTGATAGAAAATAAACCAGGTTACTTACACAGTTCAAATCAACCACCTTCCTCACCTCATCCCAAACCAAATGACTGCATTTGCTTTTAATTTCAGTGACATGGTTTATGCAGCAGCCACAGAGAGTCAACTACACCACAAGAGCTGCACTTTCTAAGATGGTTTTGGCATAAGGGTGGATTGTGTACCTCCACTCCAAGATTTATTCAACCATAGTAAGACCCAGTAAAAGATTTAGCAAATGTTGATCCCTCTGGCTTCAGAAGGATCAGCATTTCAGCCTCTCTTTGGTTTAGGTGGATGTAATTTTGTTTGTCCTGTCTTCATCCTTTATAATTTAAAAACAAAACCAGAACCCTCAGCTGCACTGAAACAGGTGGCATTTGCCCAAGGGGAAAGCTAAAAAGAAAAATGTACTAAGAGCTACTATCCTAACACACAACAAGGTTTGGGCAAATCCATTTGAAATCTACTCTCCTGTCACAACAGTAATCATAAGCCCTTCAATCAGTGATTCATTATATGAACCTATTTATTGTGGCAGGAGCATTAGCTTTCAGAAATATCTCAGTAACAAACAACAAGTATTAAAAAACCCCAACCAAACAAACCACAAGTGTATTTGGAAAACAAATGGATGGAGAAATTGCACTGACTAAATTTGATATTTGGTAAAAGACTAGGAAAACTACTTGCTTGGCTGTATTTTTCACCGTGACTTTATTCATCACCATAGCTAGAGTTAGAACATTAAGAAAACACGTATCAGCTACTTCCTACTATAACATTTATTATGAATGTGCCAAAAATACTATGACATTTATTTACCTCATTAGAGTCACACATCTTGATGAAACTTTCTGATGAGGTGCAAACCTTCTTTTCCTCTCCAATAGTTACAATACCTGGAGAGCGATAAATATTCACATTATTTAGTATTCCTAGTACAGATCAACTTCCTTTATATGAGAAAAGCTAAGAGGTTATTTTAACAATGATATCTGGGTTTTGTTGACAATTAGGAGTCTGGAGCAACTCTCCTGTGAAGACAAGCTGAGCCAGCTGGGATTACACAGCCTGGAGAAGAGAAGGCTCTGGGGAGACCTTATAGCAGCCTTCCACTAACTAAAAGGGGCCGTCAGGAGAGCTGGAGAGGGACTTTATACAAGGGCATGCGGCAGTAGAACAAGGGGTAATGGCTTAAACTGAAAGAGGGTAAGTTTAGGTTAGACGTAAGGAAGAAACTCCTTATTGTGAGGGTGTTGAGGCACTGGAACATGTTTCCCTGAGAAATGGTGGACATCCCATCCCTGGAAGTGTTGAAGGACAGGTTATATGGGGTCCTGAGCAACCCGATCTAGAGGAAGGTCTCCTTGCCCCATGGCAGGGGGCTGGAACTGGTCTTTAAGGTGCCTTCCAACTAAAACCATTCTAGGATTTTATTCTATTTCAGCCAGCACAAAACTAATACAACCTCTATTTAGTAAAAGCCCTAGTAAGAAACATGTAGGTAACAATTTTTCAGCCATTTTTCAATCTTTATTCCCCATTTTGATTAGCACAACAATTAAGAAAACAGAAATTATTTGCAACCAGTATATACACTTAAAATATTCACAAACATTCTCTACCCTCATGTGCAGAAATGTGCTGTATATTGGTTTCAAACATATTGATCTGGTATAAAACTTCTTTCGCAAGTAGTAAAGCCATTCTTTCACAAGTATTTCAAAAAGCATTACAAAAACGTACTTGATTGTATCTCTTATCAGCAATAATAACTAGAATCTGCTACCTGGCTTCCTTTAGCTCATGTCCAGATACTAAATCAAAGACTAGCTTGAAGAAAAAATTGCAATTAACTCAGTTATCATGAAAAATGGTTCTTTCCTAATATTAATCAGTGGTTTTTGCACTGAATCTACAGGAAACGGGTACCTTCACAGAATACACACTTTTTATATGTTAGTGTTCTATGAACATTCTAAATGGAATTAATAAAAACATAGTCTTAAATATTAACAAAATAGAAGGTCATGGAAAGAAAAATTAACAGACTTGATGGGATCTATACAGATAATTGCTTTTTAAACTCACCTGCCATGCTGTGTAGGAAAAAAAAAATAGTAAAAAAACCCAACTTTTCTTCCCTCTCATGAAAGAAAAATGTCAAATAGTTTATTTCAAGTTAATTGAAATGTTTACTATGAATGAAACTTTTTCTTTGCCAGGAAATGCAGCATCTTTTATAACTCCACTTAACCATTAAAAATATACTGTGATTTTATTTTAGGCCAAGGAAACAGAAGAAAGACAGGAAAATGTCTGTTGAGAGTATGATTACCCAAAGCTCTGTGGGTTGAGAAACCGCTAAGCCCACAGCACTAGAATCAAATCAGTCTCGTAGAAGGAAGGAATTGAATTACTATCACAATAAGTCTCAGACATTTTAAGATTACAAATCCCTTTCTATCCAAATTTTGCATCTTCTCAAAACACACATAGGTGCATATCCCCACACTATTCTAACCTCCACTATTCAGGCTTTAACCCCACTCCCTCTCAGTCTCTCTCTCTACCACTTCCTTAAGACTGTTACTATTGGTATTTTTGGTCCTCATCAAAATTTTTGAAAGCAATCAATCTTGTCATGTCCCAGTTCACCTCTGCAGAGACAGCTGATACCCTGTGATCTCACATCTCCAAGTCAGTGTCCTATCACAAGACTAAAAAGCATTCTCCAGATAAATGAATAATTAAGCCTTTTTAACAAGTTCCATCAATTTCTGAAGAAGAGACTTAGCAGAAGCCCCATGCCACATTTTCATTACTCTGGGAAAATGGTCAAGGTTGACTCAATTTTTGTCAGGTGTGGAAATGCAGTTTATCTTTTATACACTGCCTAGACTAGTGCGTAAAAGGGCAGAAAGAGACACTAAACAATTGTCTCAGAAACACTGAACAGTTCATTTCGGATACATGGAAGCAAAGCAGTGGAATGCTTTCTTTTGTGAAATCTTACTTTCATTTAGTGCTTTTTATTTACATACCATACTGGCGAAGATCCAAGCAGAGGTTAGCTCCATCCACTACGGTGGCATTTCGGCAAATGGTCCACAGATTGAAGTACATGTAAACAGGCAGAGAAGTGAAAGCTGTAACGCCAAGCCAGGCCAACATAAAGATGTATGTCAGCATAATAAACTGCAGTAAAAGAGGGAAAAACAAGACCAGTGGTAAGTCAGAACTTAACTGATACGCCATTGGAAAAAGGGAACAGCAGAGAACAAATGCAGGTATGACTGGCTTTGTCTGTTTCTGTCCTTATTTAATTTATGGTTTTGGTCTGATAATCTATTAATGATCAGGTCAAAACGATGCCAGAGCACTAATGTGATGTTTCTGAAGCATAAGAATGATGCTTCCAGCAGTGCAAGCTTACTCCATGTTCCTCTCACTCTTGTGCCAGCAATGAATGCAAAGCACCACACCTGAAGTACAGACAGCTGCATGCCTTGTGAAGTGTATCTGTCCCTCTCTCTCATCATCACTAATGAACAGTTAGGACAAGAGGCCATATGGTTGTATCTTCCACTATCAATCATGATGTAAAATATTAAAATTAAAATTAAATACTGTAGGCTTTGCTTCTTTTGGTTTTAATATTGGGCTTTCAATAAAAATGAGCCTTTTTCTATGACTGCCACAAAATCTCACTGGCAAATCCATTTTGTGTTGAACCAATGAGACTATATTTTTACCATTCTGTTTTTGCATTCAGATATATTCGGGGTCTACATACAATCTAATTCACCATTCAGAAAAAAAAGTAGGGTGCTTGCTTCTATTAACAAGAAACACACTAGATTACATGCTTTGCATCATACATATATGTACATACATATATGTAAACACGCTTCCTTGCTGCTCCTTTGCCAGCCCAAGACCACTGGGAAACACATTCACCACTAACAAACCATCTTTTCGTTATATGCAGTGGAAAGGCAATGAAGAGGCTACGTGGTAAAAGGTGGAAATCAGTCTCTAAATATTGAAGCCAAAGACCCCCAGCATTTGGTGGCTTCAGAAAGGCTGATGAATCTAAACACATTACTGGAAACAAAAATATTTCATCACACTAACACTTTTCTATCTGCTTACCTCAGAAAAATATTGGCTCTGAGAATAAAAAATAAGAAATATTTTTGAAAGCTAAATAAGCTGGTCAACAACCTTCTTAAAATAAAACCTTACAGAGTAAATAAGTCGGAAATGGAAGATATTTTCTTATTTGTTTTTTAAATGTAAGATCTCTCAAATCAGGTAACACAGGAAAAAAAACGAATATAAATACAGATTTTAGTTACTGAAATCAAAAAAGGTCAGACTGTAAATGGTTGTAAATGGTACTAAGAATTGTAGCAGCATGGCTTATCCACATTGACCTGATCAGGAAAAGCAATCCAAAACAACAAAAGGTCTGAATTTTAAATGAGGGACTTTTATTGCTTTGAAGCTACAGGATGGATGTTCTCAAGCAATATTAAAGAGACTTTAATTTGATTTACTTTAACTCACTTCCAAATATTATTAAATAAAAGTAATTTTAATTCTGAGGAAATATATTTACGTAGGGATTTAATGTAGTTTAATTAATCCAGTTTAAAATTTCTTTCAGGTTAATTTTCCTGATTGTCGCTAGGCAAATGAGACTCGTAGAAGTAGTTTGAAAAGCTATTTAATACTTTTGATACCAACTTTCTATCTGTTTCTACTCCATGGTTCAATACTCGTACTTTACCTCCATGCTTACCAGTTTGAGAGTTACAAACTATTTTAACTTTTCCCTCAACATCTAGCTAGTTTAAAAGGAAAATTGATGTTTCTAATTTATGCATAAAAATTTCTAAAAATGCATTCATGCAGATAAGGGCTGTCTCCCTCTCCAAATTTTCCCAAGAACCCACTTACTAGAAACCCAGCTGATAAAATAGAGCAAGTGATAGCAAAGTCCATAATAAATATGGACCCACGAATATTACAGAAGACATTTCCATGTGTCCTATTCCATCTATTGCAGGGGAAATAGTTAACACAAGTAAATACTGTTCCGTACATGCTCCTTTTTTTGCTGTTCTTGTTATTGTTGTTTTACTGTTTTCTTTTTTTCCTCTCCATATTACAGTGTTAAAGCTAATGAAACAACATCTGGCTCAGCCCCAGGCACACACTTACAAATAATTACTTGGAAAATTACTTAGAAATGTAGATTCAGGGCTATGAATTCCCAACTAAAGTGCTATGTCCGATCTTAATTTATTATCAAGCTAAAGAGTTGCTCTCATTTTTTTCTAAGGCAGGAGTAAGAAATAAGAAAGACTGTCTCGGTATAGACTTTAAATTCTCTGTTGTCTGTATTCTAGAAGTGTTTTAAAAGTAAACCAGCCTCCTAGCCTATATTCTGAGCTTGTCAAAAACAAGCACGTCTGAAGTCTTACTTGTGAACCTTCTGGAATTAGCAAAATAAACAATATTTAGTAAATTTAGTACATGTCTCAGTGTAGCACATCCATAATAATTTAAGGGAGTACTAAATCTTTTATATTAGTTACATGACTGAAACGTAATAACTGTTTTTATGACTGGGCTCCATATAGATTTGAGAATCGTCCTAGTTTGTGATTAGCACCAAATGGAGTAAAAAAATAGGCCTTACTATGAGCATTACAAATATTTTAAAAATATTATTTTGTGATCTGTAGTAAGGATGAAGAAGCCTGCTTAAAAATCTCCACTGAGATAATACGAAGCATTGGTATAGCACAGAGGGGACAAACAGAGCTTATTAGCCTCTAAAAGATCTGCCTTGGGCATAAAATGATAGCTGTAGAAATCTGTCAGATGATAGCTGCTGTGAGTCATAAGAGCTGCCTTCTCAGAGAGAATTGCCTGCTTGTTTATGAAACGGATTCTCTTTAAAAACATGAATCTGATTGGTTGAGTATCTCAGAAAAGTCGCTCAAATGATGATTTCATTTTAAAAACGTATTTTAGAAAAGGAAGAACTTCAGTTTTCCTGTCAGCTACCTTCAGCTGAAGAGCCAGGGGCCAATGGCATGCCTAATTTCATGGCATAACACCAAGAACACCAAGAAGACAGGAAAAAAAATGCGGAAGCTTCCTTTGTTTTATGTAAGAATAACTAAAATACAAAACTTCAAGTTAAACCAAGTGGTAGTTATGGGTTATGCCTGGGAGATGCTATCACTGATATCAGTGAAGCAAACCACAGAAATGTGATCTGGGCAGTAATATACTTCCTGCTATAAAGGCAGTAAATATATTTTAACCTTGCACAACAAATTATTAATTTCTAGCTATAGCAGGTGGTAGCTTATAAATTCATTTTATAATTGCATGAAAATGTTAATTATTTTACAAAAAGAAAAGCACAGGAAAGAATAAAGTCTTTTTTTTAGATAATTTTTTCTGCTATTACAACCTCCCCTCTTTGCTCTAGAGAACTTACAAGTAATGCTTAAGGAGCCTGTTCACTCCAGGAATTAAATTCAGAACTCAGTCTCCTGAGATTCAAAGGGATCTTTCTCCTTTGAAGTAGCATTCTGCTACATGACAAGCTGAAGATTTCTGAAATAGCAGTATAGCATCTTAAAGAGGTATCACAGTTTGTTCTTTAGCATCCTGTCTATTGTGTTTATAGTGAGAATTACTTTCTGTAATCAATTCAATTTTAACTCTAAGAAGCCAAACACACAAACTCAAAACAAACTAGAAGTAAGAGTGAAATTCATCTACCAAATCATGAAGATAAAAGATCACTAATTTAAACTCAGCTCACACTTGCAAAGAATAGCTAAAATGAATAATTATTTGAACAAACAAATCTTAACCTTTTTAGTGGTTATTTTTTTGTATCATCACTGTGACTGGCAAAACGCTGTTGCCAGATTTTGTAAGCTTTTCAGTGCCTGTAATGGCTTTTCTGAGTTATAAATTATCAAAGTAGGTGAATCATCAACCTTCTGGAATAATTTTTTTAGTCAAAACAGACCAATGTCAGGAAGCAAGTATTTTAGAGCATATTCTGAAATTGTATGCATGGAGCACCACTTCCATGGTGATCATAGCTGGTTGAAATCCTTTTTCCACTGAAAACATTACCCAAATCCTATCTCTTTTAATAAGATCAAGATTTCAGTTACTCTTTTGGTTTTTTTTCCCTCCTTCTTTCTAATTTATGGGTAGTTGTCCCATGAAAAGCACATTCATTAAATTTCAAACACTGTTCTTGTTTTAGTTTTGTTATAAATTTTTTACTACCCCTGAAGAAACATCGTATGATGGCTTCAGGGGCCCTCGGGACAGAGACAGTGAAATCATATCTAGAAGGTACAGTTTCCACAGACAGACACGGAATGAAAAGGAAACAAATTAAACTTCATTCATTTCATTTTCTGAGGACACTACTGCTTCCAACAAGAAAAGTAATAGAGAAACATAGCAACAAATTAAGTGCCCAGATAAAACTTAACTCTAGAAAGCTCACGTTGCCACGTAATTTTATCTTTGTTCCAAACCACTCAGTACTTAATTTTACACTTTCTCTCAATCTCATCATATATTTATTTTATATGGACTCCCTGACGTGAGCTCTCAACCCAGAGACTTGTACGCCTTGCTGTGTTTACATCCCATTCAGATTTCCTATCCTGTGACACACACACAAAAAATGTTTACCTTCAGCTACATGAACTAAGAGGTTCCTTCCAAACCTCTTCACAGCTTCAAAAATTCTCTTTGACAGTTTTTGCCAGAGATCAAAACTGTATCTACAGAGGTCGTGCTCATCCACTCTGCCCAAAGCCTATAATGATTCATTATGAAATCGTGGCAGTGCCAGACCTCACCGAGGATAAGCCCAGGGTTAGCCTGGCTGTCTCTTATGGGAGCACTGGGAAGCAGCTGGCCTCTGCAGTGCTGTGTAGTCCTGGTTTTGGGTGCATTTTCCAAACAGGAAATTCCAGAACAAGGTCACGTGTTGGACTTTTTGGCCACACAGAAGCATGAACAGAAAGATATTTTCAATTTCTTCCTGAATTGCCCTGTCTCTCAAATGTCCCATTCACTTTCAATTGTCCATATATTTGATTTCAATACTAATAAAACACTTACTTAGATTTAGCACTTTGGCCAGCCTCAAATTCATAACTGACTTTTGGCTTTCAGGCCTTCTGCTACATCTTGTTCTTTTCACCCAGAAAAAAATTCCTCTAAGTAATTGCTACTGTCTCCTTACCCTGTGCACATTCTCCATAAATGCATTTACATACTCTTTTTAAATTATTCATAGCAGCTGGCACATATTTTCTCAAATGCTGAGATCTGTCTTGGTGAAGTTGTACTGGTAGAGTACTGATAGAGAGCAAAGTTCTCTCTTCAGTTTACTAGAAGTCAGATTTAAAGCACTATACGAGTTCCTACTTTAGGCCTATTGTTTATTTGCATTCAATGTTCTATACTGCAGGGTTCTGACTACACCTTACATCAACAGTCCAGATTCAATAATGTCCTTTTATAAACTTTTATGACAGAGTAGTTTAAAGATTAGATGTTTGTTCCTGTTTGTCACCTGTATTATTACCCCGCAGTACTCTAATTCTTCTTTTGAGAGGTTCAGATTTCATCCAGCAGATTTTTGCAATTTTTTTTTTCAGTTTTAAAGAAGACTCTCTACATAAATACTTGCACCTCTTCCCAATGGATTGTTTTTTGCGACAACATCTTACGTGTATAATTCCCCATATGCAAATATAAAAAAAGAGCAAGTAGAAAACTTGCTGAATTCCTCTGGAAAATATTTTAACAATGCAGAAGATAAAACAGCCTTTGCTGCTTAATTTAAAATGTTGTCTAGAACCAAAAATGCTATTGTTTATTTAAATGAAAATAAATCAGAAACTGAAAAAAAAAATTATACAGATGTCTTTAGACTTTAGTATGTTTAAGAAGGACTGTTGAGTAGCTCACCAGGAAATGGCGTTTAACATTCTCATTTCTGTACTAACTAGCATCTCCAAATTCATGTCTCATTCATGGAGATGAATAAAAGGTGAAACAAAAGTATTTCAACTTGTCTTGTTTTATATACAATGCTGCTGGAAGAGACTGTTGCTCTGATATTGCCACTCAATGCACTGTAAACCACAGAAAATACACACTTGCAAAGTCTTTTCTGCTTGGTCTGTAGTATGCCTTCTATTGCTGACAATCACTTGTTGGATATTTATTATTGCCTTTACAAAACACGTTCATTCTCTCTCTCTCTCTAACATATTATACACTCAGGCACAGCTCCAAGAGTCTTGTTGCAACATGGATAGATTTCATGGTATGCTATTACTGCCATGTGGCTGATTCTCCTTGGCTTGCATTCAAGTCAACTGCTTTGAGAGGAAAAAAAAAGCTAATACTGGTCCAAATTTCTCTTCACGGAGGGACAGACTTCTCAGGTTTGCCTAACTGAAATTCATTCATTTACTAAATACTACCTAATGTAAATTTCCTTCGATTTTTAAAATATATTACTGAAAAAGTATAAAATTCCAGAAAATTGAAATTATATTTTACAGAGCAGTTTTGTGTGGAATTTTTAAAACATTTTTCTTCTACAGATAGTTTAGATGGAAGAAAAACTGATTTTGTCAAAATTAGGATCAATTCTCACTGTTACTTTCTGCTTTTCAACTGCACATATATTTTTCCAACATTTCCTTTAAATGTGTATTTCAAGGTTAAAATATTACATGCATTATTTCTATGGCTTTGGAAACCATTTAGATGCAGACGTAGCCAGGCTACTTTCTGATTTATGCTGCTAATTTACTGGTAGCAGTGGAGAAGGAGATTTCCACAGTCACCTCAGAAACGATTCTCTAACAAATTGGTTGACATTTTGGAATATTGCTTAGTAAACAAATCGATGAAATATCAGTTTGAAGAAGATGGCTTTGCATTGATACAAAACCAAGTTTTACCCTAAGATCATATAATTTCTCTCTTTGGTACTTCCTTATAAACCAAACATTCTAATTTATTTTTTATTTCTGAATTTTCTTTAGAATGTTGATGGGTTTGCAGCATTGTGTTGCCTAAAGTCGTTATCATTAGTTATTTTATGTGTCCTTCAGGCAAGACTATAACTTTTGCAGTCTGACAGGTTTCTGAAGCCCTACAGAAAACACTGGATCTTTACTGATGCTTGACGAAAGCAGAATTTCCTGTGTAATTTTTTAACAATCTTTCAAATAGGAACTACTTTTTCTCAAAATTCATATGCTCATCTTTTCACATTCCCAAAGTTATCCTCCTCCTTTTGTTTTTCTTTCTGGTGATGTTTTTCTAACACTAGGAGGTACTGTCTGGGAATATATCTAAGCTACTTGCTTTGTGTTTAAATGTGATGAAAGACAAATAATCTGCCTTTAAAACTGGCTTTTTAAAATATATATTAGATATCTTCATTAAACACTCCTTTTTATGTGCTCTTCATTCTATGTTCATGCCACATAACTATTCAATTCAAAGACATAAAGTACGAAAAACCATCAGTTTAATCATTACCTTTTCCCTGACAATGCAGGCTAGTCCTAGTAGTAAATTTTGCAGGTTATGCTAGCAAATAGCTGATAACTTATTTATAAAATCCTGAACCACACTCTGATGGTTTTCAGTGATGATGAGTTTTCTACACACAGAAGAAGGTATAACACTCAGCTGGAAAAAGACTGAACAGTACAGATTGCTTACATTTTTCACATTTCCGAAATTTGCATTGCAACATTTTTTTCAGGAAGATTCCATGGTTTGTAGTTGGACACAGGGCAGTGAAGCTTAAACTAGAAAGCAGAAATAATACTTATAACTCTAAACAGATGTGCCACTCAAAGTTTTTATTTGGCTGACCAAAAAAACAATGTGTGTTCTTTCCTGATATATTCTTAACGGGTTTTGAGAAGCCTATGTGAAAATGAAGGGGTAGGGACCTTCCTGGCTTGTTTCCTGCCTTGCTAAGCATTCAAAGCCAATAAAACAGCTTTTTAAGCTTTTATTGTGACCTTAACTGATAAATTTAAAAGTTTCCCTCCTTCCTGTGCAAGCAATGACAAAAAGTATTTACAAAGCTAACTATAAATTCACAAGACATCAATGGGAAGATGCAGTTCACATGAACAAAGTTGTTTCATATGAACAGACAACAAACGTATATGGCTTCTGTGAGTTTTCTTTCACTACAAAAATAATGAATTTGTGATAATTGCACTGATATTCAAAGGCTTAAATAACTATGGAAAGAGTAAGGTGTCTAGATGCAGTGAATAAGTTAGCCAGGTGAGAACAAGGATCAGGGAAAACTGTCATCATCTGATGAAACGTTCAAGTTAAAGCTGAGATGGATTATCTGAACACAGGGGAAATAAATCTATCATCTTGAGCAATTTGTGATGATCACACATGGCAAGTTGTGGGAGAAAAGGAATATCAAATGAAAGAATGATTTTATATGTGCAATATTCCTGAGTGAGAAAACCTGGAACAATGCAATAAAGAAAAACAAAAAGTCTTGGACAGATTACAGAAATAAGACAGATAAAATGTAGAGTTAGCACCTAGAAATGTATAACAAAATAACTTCTGAGCTCACTGCAAAAGATTTCTAAAAATGTAACAAATAGTGAAAAAAATAACTTGCTTTCTTCTTTCTTTTCAAGATGCCATGTGTGTATTAACGATGTATTTGGGAGAGAATGACATAAAGATGACTCTCTTAATCATTCAACTGAGGTTTGAACTATTGCTAGGGCTTGTTCTTCCTATCTCAAGATCAAGAGCAGAAGATTGCAAGGAACACAGTTCTCTAAAGAAATTCCACCACCAGTCTACTATAGAGGGATAAGGTGAATTCCAACAATCTATAAAATTGCTAATATGTTTTCTTTCATCTACTAACTCCAGCAGTGTTTAGATAGCAAATATTGTTCACCTAAATTCCAGCTAACGGGACCAGGCAGGGTACGTCCAACTAAAAGTATATAGTTGATTGATGAGCTTAATATAAAAGACATAACTTAAAAGACTTGAGAGTTATTCTCTTTGCAGGAAATAGGACAGTCATAAAAAAATTCAGTTCATCTGACTAAGTTTGCCTAAGCCTCCGTCTCCTCTAACTACTGAAGGAGCATAGGCCTTTTTCTTGACAACCTTAGTGACATTCTTAATTAGGTGGGATATATCTGTGTCATAATATATTACCTCTGATATTAACTACTCCATTAGCTTCTGGGTAATTTGTGGAAAAAATTCATGTTTCTGGTTTTCAGTTGAGCAATCTGAAAGGTCAGAGCGCTGTGAATCTCACCTTCCCCACCTCCCATATCACTATCTGAAACTACTTACGGCATACACAACTTAACATGGACCGGGGCAAGAGATTTTTAGATACTTTCCTTAGTTGAGATTGGATTAAAGGATTCTGGACTCATAAGTATATCTGCTGTCTTGGAGAGAAGGTCCTTTATTTCTCACAAATATGGTATGCAGCATACTACATTCCTCAGATGGAGCAGAATTTAATCAGAAGCAAAGCCTCCCTGTCTGTCAGCTCAGCATTTTTTCCCCAGAATATCCAGACATGGTATCTAATTTTCAGAAATGAGAGCTTCAATTCTAACATTCAGAAATAATACATCTGTTCTGGGTGGGAAAGCCAGCTGAGCCTGCACTGAACTCTCTTCCTCCTGTTACAAAAAGAATCAAATGTCAATATGATGCAGTTTCACTGCCTCTAGAATAACTGGTCTGGTAAGGAAAAGATGAAGTGATGAGTTCACAGATGGTTTTTCAAAACATTTGTGCTGCTCCTGTGGTTTTTTTGCAAAATAAAATCTGGAAATATTTTGGGAAGCTCATGTTTTAGTTTAAGCACTCAAGAAGCATGTGTGAAATAGCACATAGGTAATCCGGTACCCAGAATTATTTTCAAAGGCAGAAAAATCCTTGTCAGTCATTAAAATAAAATATTTCTAAAATGAAAGATACAGAAGGTATATGTTAGTGCAATTTAGAATATAAAACATCTTTCTCTAGAGCCTTAACGTATTTTTTTTTGAAAAGCAAGAGACAAAGAAATAGAAATACAACTGCCACAATGAATTCTTTATGTAATGTTTTCTGATGAAATAAAAAAAAACCCAAACCTGCTTTCCCATTTCATAGAATAAAATGAGGGGGAAAGTGTCATTGTGTTTCTTTGTTCTTTTTTTTCTATTGACTCTATAAGCAGATATTCTAAAAGAAGGTGCAAATGAGGCTTCCCATGACCAAGGGAGCTGAATATAAATAGGAAGGGCATTAAATTGCAAACATGAAAACAGTGTTACAGTTGGCTTCAGGCCTGTTTCCCATTCTTTACTAATCGTGCTGCAGCACAGTTATATATGACTGTTTATTTAACTCTCTGAAAGCATGTTCAGGCATGGAAAAATGAAGACTAGAAACAAAGCCATCCCTCCTCGAATATGACTGGCATTGTTTCACTGCTTTTTTTTTTTACTTTTCACAAGAAATTAAGTCTGCAAACATTGCCAAGGAGAGTCTTCACTGTCACTTTCACAAGGCCTCTCTCAGATGTGAGAGGCTCTACTCCATGGCAGCACTGACATGACTTGGATGCTAAGCCTCTGAATGCTCATATCAGCTGATTAGTCAGCTATACAGTCACTGGAAAGGTTAGGTTGAGCTATTTCTTTTTCCATTACTTCAGGCAAAAAAAATTCCATTTGCCCATTCAGAGCTAGAAAATGAGCTGTTTGCAGTTCAGGAGGGAGGTCAGGAAGGGCACATGAAAAGTTCCTTCAGATGTTGGCTATCGGTGTTCTTAAAAGCCCGCTTTTCAAAAATATTTCTTAAGAGAAAAAGATTCTGCTTTTCATATTTCCACATATAGAAATACAGCTTATTATACAAAGGTAGAATAAATTTTTCCTTCTTTAATTTTTTTATTGATTTATTTCCTCCATTTTCATAATAGGTTTAGTCACAGATATAATAAATTTGCTCATGCAAAATATTAATGACAAACAACTGATGACAACAGTAAAGCTGAAGGACTTCATTTTCAGACTTTAACATGCTAAACTTCTATTTAGAAAGACATCAACAAATTTGATGTGAAATCATAGTCACAATTGGACTTTTTACAAAGGTGTTTTGATGTGGAGCCATTTTTATAATTTTAGTTTTTCAAAACAACAAATATCCTATGTGTACATTTAATTAATGTACAATTAACATTAAGTCATTGTTAAATAAATCAACTGTTTAATCTTTGACATCTTAGATTTTAATATTTACAAAATTACTAGCTCAAAACTGTACACAAGGAAGCTTTCTTGCAACTTGCAGTATCTGCCAACCCCTTTCAATAGCATTATCTCATTTTGGCAACTGTATACAACAAAATTTATTGCAGCGCCTTTTTGACAATTGAACAGTCTGGCCTTGACACACAATACTGATTTGGTTTCATTTACCTCTCCATTCTTCTTTTTGTTGTTCTTAGGTCTTATTTCTTTATATCATTGCACGTGTTAGGGAACTGAATAAATTCTAAACATGTTACTGCTGGATTGAAATATTTTCTAATTCAAAATATATATTTTTTTTAAATCTAAGATGTTATTTTTCCCTTAAGAATTTTAAGTATGAGACAATGAAATTCAACCTAGTAAAAAGGATATCAAGTTTTAATTGACATAAACTCTAGAGCACAGACACTAAAGCCAGAATAATGATCCAAAACAACTCCAGACATTTGTATAGCAATCTTATGGACATATCATCAAAATGAGACAAGCGATTAAACAGCAGGTTAAAGGGTTTTTTCACTAGGAAAAAGAAAAAAATTTCACTGACTTCAAGAATAATGTCAACAATATATTTAACTCAAACTACTTGATGGATTATTGTAATTGTGATCATAAACAGTGTACAGCCTTAACCTTGGCTGCACAACATGTATCAACCCAGGCTTCTCAAAGTAAAACACAAACATTGCAGATTACTGATGAGGAAAGTAACGTGCTGAAGGAGGTAGTGTAATGAATCACTAATCACTGATATTAACCATAGAATAGCTGCTTAACTGTTCATTTTTTCTAGACACATACAACAGAATTAGTTATCAAAACTGTGAGAGGATGCAGCACTGCTCTGCTGCAATACTGAGGACAGGCATTCATGGGAGATGTGAAGAAAAACAGTGTTCTGAAAACGTTGCTACTCTATACAGAACTGGAGCTAGCTTAGTAAGTTGTCAGTGAATATAGATTAGAGACTTCTTTCCAGGAGATGAAAGCAGTGTTGGCATAAGCAATGACTGCTTTTTATTTAAAATGTTCTCAATCTTTATTTATATATATTTAAAGATTTTAAAGCAATCTTAGTCAAAGTGCCAGAATCATACACTGACGACAAGAACGAAAGAAAAAGAGATGAAAACACAGGATTATTGTGGAGCAGGTTACATCTACGTAGAGATGACATACATACTGCATTCCCCAAATTACAAGGTGTAGATCATCTGTGTTCAGTTTAACCTTAAATGTCAGGATAAGCAAAATAATTGTTTTGGTAGTCTTTGTGTGACTGGAAGTATCTATTGCTTTTGTTTGTTTAAACCACATTCCACTTTAATAGATGTTGATGGTTGTAGTAGAGTACAATGGGAAACCCAACCCTGCCTACTACCTCACGTATTATTTATTGTTAATGTAGCATAAAAAATAAGTGTACTTTAACACCCAGATCTATTTGGCTATATTTATTCTTTTACTATTCATCACAAATTATGAGCTTTTGGTGCAGACTGTGTTTGCAGAAATACCTAACTCCAACAGCTACCAAGTGCACAGGCCTCTTAGCTTAAAAGCAGAACAATCAAACACCAAAAAAATTTGTTACTTACCTGACACTGAACAGAGGTGTTAAAATAATCCGAGTTGAAACAGTCAGCAATTTTAGTATGATAAACTTCCATTTAAGTCATAGTACAAATTTGAATCTATGTTTTCCAGGGTCAGAAGTGAATGGTCTCTCCAAATCAGAGATTAACACAAGATTAAATAACGGATTCCTTGCCATTTAGAAACAAAATAGAGCCTGATGACAGGTCTCAGCTTGTTCCAAAGAGGAACAGGCAAGATTCCTAAAATAACTGAAAATATTACTAAGGGAAATACTTCTTTCTCAGTAGAGCTGGAGGCCCTACAGTTTAGTCCTGTTCAGTACAGCTTATGTTGCTGAGGTAATGAGCTTTCTCATTCAACTGGTGGAATTAATTGCTCCTGAGTAGTGACACCTTTTCCTCGTCTTACAATGAAGAGAGCTAAACACAGCTAAGAGGGAAAAAGGGCTTTACCCTGGTATTTATTTAAGGATCCTCAGGTGTGCCGAAATCACATTGAAATGCACCCCAAAAGGACCACCGAAGAAAATGGCCACACCTGATGTAATGTGTATACAATTATATGCCTTGCAAAAATTAGCATATCTATCAAAGATTCCCCAATGAGGGACTCAGGTGAGACCCCCATCAGAGGAACCTTCCCCCTGGATGGGCCTATTTTCATAGAATGTGTTCTGGAGAGGACCTTGGTCTCTTGGCTTAACAGAATACTGGGTCTAAAGGAAGTTATCAAACTTAAAGAATTATAACTATGTAGGCTAAAAGCACTAAGAATACATAAAAGCTACACAAAAAAGTATATAAAAGGGGTATAAAAGAAATAGGAAAAAATCATCATGGCATCAGTAGCAAGAATTACTTAGCATTTAACCAATACAGAGAACATTTTTAACACTCTGTTCTCCTTTGCTATAATTTTTAAACACTGAACAGAGGTACCACAATATAAGGAAACATAAAACCAAAAAATATAGACATCACAAAGCACTAAAAAATATACAAAACATGTTGGATTTGTCGTAAGTACAAAAGCTTTCTTAACCACTTACCCAGGCGCTCACACATCTGCCACAAGTGGTGATCTTGAAATCTCCATAGAGATCCTTGATGGCACCAGTCGTAAAGAATCCCTCCACCATCAGCAGAATGCCATATACAAAGAATGCAGCTGCTACACCATATATCACATACTTGAAGATGTCGATCCTGTATAGGAACAGCAAAAATTAATTATCCGCATAAATATTTAAAGCTGACTCTGAAATTTCAGGGTGAGATAATCAGACCCACTAAGTTTCAAACTTTCTGCACTGGAGTCAGTTTAAGTGTTGATGTACCATAATGACAGCTGAAGCTGAGGACAGGAACAAATTTTGAAATAAAATAACATTGATATAATCAACGGGTCATTTAATCAAACTAAACGTAAAAATGGATCTGTTTAGGTAAGACAGTAAAAATTCTCACATCAATTTAAAAGTCAGATACTTTTCAGTTTATTTTTTCCTCTAAATGAAGTGGAAAAGAAAAAAAGAAAAGGAAAAGGAAACAGAAATCTGACACATCACCTGAGTCACACATTCTATCCAGCACTTAGGTTACAGAAGATATTTAGTTACATTCTTCAATAAAACTTTCTGCAGTGTCAGTCTGCACTGTCTCCTCATTGTTATTCTCCCACTTATTCTCCAGTGGACAAAGTGTCTGACACAGAATAATAAAGTCATCAAGAGAGATTCCTTAGTTCAAACCAGAAACACATTATTCCAGAAGTAATAAGGTCAGATCACCTGGAATTCTTCTGTAATGCGGCTTTAAAACATCACTTCACAGACACACAGCTGAAGCAAGGGAGGGATGGCACGCAGTGTGACATGCAGAGTCCTAGAAGGCTCAGTTCACTACAGTCAAGATTACCTGGGTTGTGTGGTTGTTCTGCCCAGCACTACCTAGAAGTTCAACATTGGCTCAAGGAGACTCTGCCTCCTAAATGTTTTCTCATGACCAGAGTTTGTGAAAAGACTTTCAATAGCACCTCTCTGCCCTGTTGTTTAAACTTGGAAACATTCCTACTGATCTTAGATCAGCAGATTTTGAAGTTTTCTACTCGAACTTCTCTAAAACGCTAGCCACAGTAAATTTTTAGTTTATTGATGTGACAGGGCTGTGCAACACTTTACAAAATGGTAATATGCAGATTTAAGATGGTACTAAGTTCCAATCTTATTCTCCAGGTCAAGATAGCAACACCTCATAACGATGTAAGACAAAAAATAAGGCTGAGAACAATTAGGATCTGCCAGATGAATTTTGACATGACATTACCCACAATGGATTTTTTCTCAAGAAAATGATTAATATTTTTGGTGTTGTGAAAGGAAATATTTAATGATAGCAATTCCTTAGGAGCACACTTTTCATCATCACCCAAAAGACAACTCACAATACGCATTTTACATGTACAATACAATAAAAAACCTCAAAAACCCATTAAAATATCTTTGATCTTGAATGGTTTTCAAAAGATTCGAAGTCAGGTTCAAGTCTAAGCTAAAAAATCAATAAAAATGCAGTTAAACTTCTGACCTAACTGAGGATGGGAGAAGTACTATAAATGAATGCTTCTGGAAATGAGACAAGTTATGTTTTTCCCTAACATTCTAACACCAAAGTACTTCCAGCCTTTTTTTTTTTTTACATTACTTTTTTGTTTCATACTCAAGTTAAATCTTGGGTAAGTTGATTTCTGTATGGAATAGATACATAAACAACTCAAAAGGGTGAAACAAATTTAACACTGTAGACGGTCTGAGATGATGCAGATTAAATTTATTTTAATATATAAAATTCTGATTACATTGCAAAAATTCCATTTCTCTGATTTTATGGCAAGTTGGCCATTGTAATACTTTTTTTTAGCATCAAAACTGTGTTTTAAACCTATCTTGCCATTAGTGATTAAAAAAAGGTTACAAATAGACAGCAACTTTGTGACTATTCCATAAAAACTCTTCCAATTCTTATATTATCTACTTGAAACAATTGTGACCTTCACCAGGGGTTGAAGTCTGGGAGTTCTGCCAGCAGCAGCTCCTCTCAGACCCCTTTGTGCTCAGTTACAAGCTATCATTGCCCTAAAGAGATTAGGACTTTTGAGAAATCCAGAGACTATTTCAGTCCTTACTGCAGCCCTTTAAACCATCTGTGCTGAGTCTCCCACTGAGCTGCTTGTGTCAAAAAGTGTACTAAGAGATCTCTGCTTTTCCCTCAGCCTTATGTGCATCTACAGGAATAACTTTCACTTAAGCCTTCCTTTCACAAAAGGAAAAAAATATATATAGCCAAACACTAGCCAAATATAGAAATCAATTTCTTCCTCCTCCACTCATTACAGAGAGGTCATAAAATCTCTACTCGTCAGACTACATGGGATGGAATAGCCAGATTTATTCCAAGGGAAAAGGATCTCCTACAAGGCAAAGAGTAAATAGATTTTAAAACATTGAGACAATCACCCAACTACCTCTTTAAAAGCCAGATAGAGTTTGTACTGCAGTATAGCTACATTTAGTGTCTGCTGTATTTAAAGAAAATATATTACAATAGCAACTTTTTATATATATAGTTTTGAAGATAGCATTGCTATTAAGTCATTCTGCAGCATCTAATACAGTTCACATAAACTTTTATTTTCTCATTAAGTTATAATAGATAAAAGATAAACCTTATAAAATGGAGATTGCCTCTCTTTAAAATAAAACGTGATTCTTTGTGGATGAACTCAGGGAGATTAATTGCCATCTGCTCTTCAGCAAATTCTCAAATGCTGAAGACAAAGCATGAGAGCAATCAGGGAGGTAGAAGGGAATGGCAGAAGGGGTGATGAATGTGAGCCAATGGGCAAGATGGGTAAGGACAAAGAAAAAGAACAAGAAGGGCTTATAGCTGTGTAAGCTGAAATGGAAGGGAAGAAGTGGGTAAAGAGCAAAGAAAGGACACAAAATGATAAAGATAAGTTTTGTGCTTCTGACAGGACTGGAAAAATATACATTAGGTGAAGACTAAAGCTACTCTAAATAAGACGAACAAAAAGAAATAGTGAATACCTAGTCACTAAATTCAGGAGTCCATTAGTATTATATAAGGATATAATTAAAGTCATGTAATGTTTCTATTAAAAGACAGATAATGAAGGTTATGAAGATAAACACAATTTTTAAAAAATCATGTTTATCATGCAATCTTCACATGTTAATCTAGGTTGCTAAGTAAAATAAGTTGAATGGTTATCCAAACATAAAATAATTGTGAAAAGCATCTTGAAGTTAGTAAAAGCATTTTAAAAAATATAGAATAATTGAAACCATATTTTGCACACTGTCTTAACCAGGTAGATGCTGCATGGATTCTGGATCTGCCTTTCCTAACAATGTTATGTTCAGAAATGTTAAAAAAAAAACATTACTGTTTTTAATTTGAGATTTAAATCAAACTGATCTTTCAATATTTAGTTCTTTCTCTGCTGCTAGGTCATTAATTATTCCATATTAACCAGACTCCTTAATTCATTAGTCTGAATCTGGATTCTATCCAACAAGAAGAATATTTAAAATATCTCTAGAGAAAACACTTCTTCTGGCAGAAGGTATTCATGGAAGCCATCAATGCAAACTTCTCAATGAACTGAGTAGACTATCCCAGCAGAGACAAGTCAGGGGTGAGTGAAAACATTTTTAGTGAGTCAGATCAATGTTGTAGGTTTCCCACTGTGTATTTTCATCGTGTTTTGGCAAATTTAAGTACTAAAAATTAAAATAAATCAGCAAGCAATAAGATAATTTATTGAATGATCATGTCTATGTGCAGCAGGTTTTTGTGAAAAGTGTGTTAATAGTGTTTTGGAACAATCTGCATCCTTGCTAGGGATATTTTATGTTTTTAATTTGGTTAATATAGGAATGCAGTACAGACATTTAGTTGTAATTAACAGGCAAAGTTCACACTAGCTTGTCCTGTGAAACATGATTCTCATGATGCCCAGAAAACCATTATATTCAAATAAATTATGTGTGCACTGAAGACTGAACAAGTGATAAAAGCCAAATATTCCAAAGGTTTTCGTTGGCCTATGCACCAGAGTACTAGGTGTTACTGTGGGACTAGTTTTCCTGAATTTATTATTCTGTCTCACGTTTCTATTCCTGAATTTATAACATAACTTCTCCAATACATACAATGGCTTTAAGATATTACAGATCTTAAATAGAACATGATTTCCAGTAAACTGTACCTATGCTCTCTGAATGCAAGTAATTTCAGGCAATTACATCTATTTCCAAGCTAAAAAAATCTCAAATATAACAAGAAAAATAAAACACTAAAGCAATCAAAGTAGCGAAATGCTAATAAGATTACCAAAGTAAAACACCAAATTAAAAACTGCCTTTTTTGTTTTTCAGCTGGCATAGACAATTTAGAAGGATGAGAAATACATGCAAATGTTACCATTGGGGTAGAATAGCTTCTCCTGTCTTGGGGAGGGTTGTTTAGTTTTTTAAAATTTTTTTCTCTTTCAATTACAGAGATCTTTGAATAGTTGATATTTACATCTAGAATACACAATAACCTCTATTACTCTGTAAACCAGCAATGCAGGCCTCCATGTTGATCCTCTTGCCCCCTAAGGGACTGCTCCTAAGAGGGTGTTAAGACACTGAGATAGCAGCCTCCCCCCTCAAGCTGTCTCAAACTTGTAGAAATAGTTTTGCAAATGTGTTTTTAGAAGACAGACAAGATATAAGGGGATGTTTGCAAGCAAAAAGGTCTGTTTAGGCTATGCAGAAAATAAGCCCCGTGGAACTTTTTAAAAGATGTGCTCAGGCTCTCCTGCAAACCAGCTGGGAACAATTTCTTGGTGTCAGTTCATGACAATATTCACTTAAACAGGTTGAGCAAAGAAGATAGCTGGTACCATGAAACCAAGAGAAATTGTTTGGAAAAGGAGGAGACAAGCAAAGACAAACTTCAGAAGGAAAACAAATAGGGAGAAAGAAGAATTTATTAACACTCATATACTACCTGCAAAGTAAGACAAAAACCCCCAAGTAACAGCCCAAATGAGGTAAAAGAAACTGAAATATTCTCGCTGTGAAGGGAAAAATGTACTAAGAAAATGTCAGTGTAAGCCCATGAGGAATTTTTCTAGATTACGTTAATAAGGAGTCTAACTTCTAAATTTCAGGTGGGAAGAAAATAAAACTGGTGTATAGAATGCTCAGCTAAAGTGTATCAGGAAATGATAAGAGAATGGATTAACAATAGAGAAAGGATAAGACCAAAAAAGACCAAAAAGTAATTTTTATTAAATTAGAAAAAAATACAATAGAAAGAAAACAGAGACTTCTGATCATACATTTCTGGAATAAATTTTGTGTGTAATCATACAAAACATTTGCTCAAAACTAAAGCCAGATTGTTAGTATTATATAAAGAGGAGATCATCGTACTTCAACATGCAAGCTACATTCACATTCTGCAGGGCCAGATTTTCTTGTTCTACTCTGAAACAAAGCTGATGTGACATAAGTACCCATTGGTTTTAATTTGTGATGTACCACTCTCTACAGGCATGCAGAATAGAACCCTAGATCATCATCCTCTAAAAGTTTGTAAGCTTGTTGCTTCCTTCCTAGGAATGGAAGAGTTGAGCGGAGATTTCTTGCAGCATATCTCAAAGCTGTACAGAATCCTCAAGCTAATGGAAGAAGAGCAAAAGCAGCACCAACCACACCTCTGCTCTACAAATCTTGGAATAGGAAAGGATCCAGCATAAGAATTTTAGTAATCATGAAATCTTTGAATCCCAAACACTGAGTTTTTACTATGACCAATGGACAAGGCTTCTTCTCAACATTTTTTGGGGGTCTTTTATAACCTAATTTTGTTCTGTCTAAAACTACTTTCCTAGAAACATTTTTAGAGATGCTACAGAAGAGATCAGGAGCCTTCTTTGCCTGAAGAAGGCAAAAGCCCCACTGGAACTAGTGCAGAGTACTGTGCTGACTTCTGGCGGAATTACATGATGGTGGTTGTACACTATGGATACTGAATTCCCAGGTAACCTTCTATAGCAATAAAGTGCCAAAAGATGTGGCAAAAGCATATCACAGGATTTGTGAGTGTTTCCTTAGCACAGCTATAAACTTGGAGACACACAAAGTACATACTGACAGTGTAAGACTGACAGCTTGTTGCTGTACATCCAGATTGGGATCATAATGGTGAATTTTACCCTTTTCAGATACCCTGTGGAACAGTGAGTTAGTTTTACATGGCACATAAAGCATATTTCACAATATGGATATTACATAGAAATATATGTTTTCCATTTTATCGGTTTATAAAGTGAACCAAGACTAAAAGGAAATAAAGGCATTTAAAAAATAAAAATATATTTCCTATGGAGATAAACCACCTATTGCGAAAGGGAAAATCACAAGACATGCAGTGATAATAGCTAATCTCAGTTTCCAGTCAACCAGAAAGGAGAGTTGCTTAAGACAGTACTAAATAATACAGATGTCTGCCTAAAAGTAGGAGACCGTGTTTTCACAGAAGGAGACCAATATATTCATTATGTAAGATCACTCTGCTGATATTCACATGCACTGCTATGAATTTTCCAGACTATTCTGCTGGTATTCTCATGTGGTGCTATGAATTTCCTTATTTAATTTAATGAAATGAGGACTATGTCTTTGCAGATAATTCCCAAATCCTAAATTTTACTTACATAGGTTCTCACTGGTACTGCCTTTAACAGGATACAGAAGACTGGACGACATAATATAGCTGAGTAGGTGGTAAATGTGACTTTTCAGCACTGTATAATCTTGTAAAGGTCATGTTCTCAGGTGCTGACACTTTTTGCCAGATTTGATGCCTCTGCCAATGATATCAGATCTAAAATCCTATGTTCTGCATCTAATATTTAATATGCTGTATTTGTCTAGTGTTGCTATTTATATGTGACTCAATTATTCCAATGAAATATAAACTTTTCTCCTTAAGTAAACTGCATTTTCAATGACATCGTGCTCTCTCTGGTGGTTCCTCTCAAATTATAATACCCAAAGAAGACATGTGGGTCAAGGTTGGATATTCCTTGCAGAGATAACTTCCTTCTCCTACACATAGTCAGCTGCAGTTTCCAAACATGCTATGTTTTCCAAATACGGCCTTTCATAAGTTAGCAACTGTTTGTTTTGGTACAGAGCCTTATATGTTTTGCTTTCCATAATACAAATAGTATTTAAAACATAATGTATGTTCAAATTTAAAGAATGCCAAGCTTTTTTAAGAGATCAAACATGCATGGGGAAAACCAGATTACTCCTACTATGCTTTAAGTAGGTGCATTAAACAGAATCATCACACAGTCTAATGCAAATGTTTATAAATATCACATTTCGTATTAGCTGTTCTTTACTATGGGTCACATTGCAATAACTTTCACAGTATTCCACTAATGTAAGTGTAGAAATATTGATGATAACAGTAATGTTTTAGTGCTACCAACATTTAACTTGTGATAATAGCAAAGTCAACAAAAAAAAAGGATAGCAGATCAGAATAACATCCATTTATCTACCTCTCAAAACACTGGATTTGATCACTAAGAGGGGAAGTATAAAAGATTCTACACCAATTTTTTTTGTTTTACTCAAAAGAAAACAGTTGTACATACATATGTATGTTACTAAACAATATTATCTTAATAAACCCTGGCTATATATTAACCGAAAAGTCACCAGCAAGCATCAGACTTGACCACAGCAATACCTGAAACACAGGTTTCACATTCTGAAAGGAAGGGAATTCTTAGCCCTGGGAAGGTGATGCCAGTAAAGTATCTATGGAACTTCCTGTAGAGAACACAGTGACAACAGATTTACAGATTGTAACTTCATTTAGTTTACCATTTGGTTTCACATCTTTAAAGGAAGTGAATTTATAACAACCTGAATTAGCTTTGACTCTAGTAGGAAAATGGGTTTAATGTTACTATCAGGGAGATTTCTTCATTTTGCACTCTAAGAGCATGATTCCCTTGTTCCGTGGCCTATATATCACAAACATGTGACAGATGGCACTAACTGGCCCTGCGTACTAAAGAGAAAGAACTGGAAAAGGATGCTTTTGGGAAATACACAAAACATACCTTGTGCCACTGATTTTCTAAAATCTTCTTTTGGAATTTGTTCCAAACAGCAGAAAAATATAAAAATCCATCTCATGCGATACATGCTTGATAATCATGTGTCTGCTTCTGCTGACTATAATCTTATCAAAATCAGTGATTAGGTAAGCAAATCTGCTTATACCTGGTCCTTTGCAGATAGAGTGTCACTGCATTTTACTAAGTTATTAGGAGAATGACTGAATACCACATCTACCTCAAGCAGATTGCTCAGTTTTAGTGAAGCCTACAGAGCTGTTAAACTGACAAAGTCTGCAACAGAAACCACTCATCTCTTGCAGTAAAATATTATAAGAGCAGTTTTCAGGATAATTTAAAGCATCATATTTATTTTCTTAGGCTTCCTTCAGATCACAAAGAAATAAAATAACTACTCTACAGCCACTGAAAGCATCCGCAAACAAAAGCTTTTTTTGCCAAACAAAAGCTTATGACTTCTGCAAAATCCCAAACAGGCATTCCTTCTCTTGGTGGCGGAGTGGGTGGAGGGATACAGCTACCATTAGAACAGTGATAATGTTGATAGTGAAAAAGTCTGGAATTGTAAGGAATGAAGCTTCCCAAAAGTCATTCAGAAAGCAATAAAATTACAGGTTAGTCCCAATGAAAAGATCACATATTGATAATTCCAAATGTTTTTATAGCCATCCAATTTATTAATAGTCCATGGATTTCTAAATGACTGTCTAAAGAAAGAAGAGTCAGCTATGTGATGTTTGAAGATGTGTTCTCTCCATAAGGAACACCTGTCTGTACAGCATGTGTTCTCATGGATTTGAATACATTTGATTTATATTAGCCTTCAAATATTTACAGTATCTGTTTTACCTGTCTCCCCTGAAGAAATAAAGTCAGGCTACAATCCAGTGCTTTGAGACAAAATCCTTTGAAAAAAATCGTTATTTTTTTAGAAATTTTTGTGTTTAGCACCTTATTACAGACTGAATTCTGGGCTGTATTTTCCCCCTCAAAACATAAAAGCAAAAAATCACTCTCTCTACCCTATCCACCATGTCTCTAGGTTGCCTCCATAACTTTGGAATTATTGACCATGATCATTCTACATTTTAACTTGGAGAGAAAATCATAAATTTGAGAAAATTTATGTGACTGACTGGCGTTTACAGAATTTAAATGACAGCTGCAAAACTTGCTTGTACTTTTTAAAATTATAAAAATTTACTACTTATCAATATTTCCAAAGCAGATATGAACTGCAGCTGGTATATAAACTTTGAATTCAGGCAGCAGTCCAGGGAGATGTCATGAGAGACCAATCTGCAGGACCAGCACTCACATCATCTCTTTTACCCCACAGGGCTGCTGCTATCGGCTGAATCCCCAAGGGCTGAATGCTCCAAGGGAACTTTGCTGCCTATTGCAGGTTCTTAATTAATTAATCTCACCCCAAGGGTCAAGGCATCATGTGGGATGTGGGCTCCCCATGGGGCAGCCAGAGCAGCCCCAGGCCCATGGCCAGGAGAGTCTGTGGTGAGGGACTGAATCCCTCAGGTTTCACTGAAATGGGGTCCCGGACCATGGGAAGTACTAAGTACTTTGGCTTTTATTTTAGGCATTGAGTGTTTCAGATTTTGTTTATGCCCTCATTATGCCCTTCTTTCTCTACAGGGGTCTGCTGCTTCTTCTAAATTATAGCCAGCAGGCGCATTGACAGAGAGAAAAGGTACAGGGTGGCTTGTGAGTTGTGTTATTTGCGTTCAGAACACTTGTGGACACAGTTAAAATAGCATTTATCTCTTGCCTCCCACATAAATAGCTCTCAGGGACTGATTTTTATGCTGAATGATGTTAGAAATACAGCATGCTAATAAAAATATAGACAGAAACCATAAGCATGATTAAACAGAATCTAATACACTTCACTCCACTGCAGCATCTGCCTGGCACATTTATCACAGAAGGACAGACTCCAGGCCAGCCTGAGACACCTCACGGCACTAACAACATTAAGAGCTCAAATGGGTTAAATAACCTTTAAAAAGTACAGTTGAGTAGGGCACACTGCTATATTTTTTTAAAGTTATTATCATTTTTAATCAGAATTAAAAAACTAGGTTTTATTTCCATTTCAAGATGTATTGTTTCAAGAATGCAGGCACTGCAGTGTTTATTTCTACTTACAAATTCTTCTTTCAGATTTTTGTTCTTTCAAAAGTGTAATTACTATTGAGTTTTTGTACTGCCAACTGTTAATCAATACTTGTGAGAAAATATCAAGGATTTATTCCCCCTACAAAATTATTTTAAAAAGCAGTGTAATATATACTTAAACAGGTAGAAAGCTAACCTGTGCAAATTTCTTTGTGGGTCACACGGTTTATCCAGTTCATAGCAACGGCTTATCTGCTTTTAGTCAACATATTTGTTCCTCCTGCCTCTAAGACACAAGTTTAGATATATCTTTCACAACTGAATAAAATTACCTTTACAGTTCCTTAGTCTTTTACAGCAAATTATATGCATTTGAACTATATTCCCTGACTGATACTTTCACTTTAGTATGTGGCAGAGAGAAGCTGGAAAACATGCTATGAAGAGAAAGCATTGATTTGTGGCTGTTCTGCACTAACAGCTTCCTAGGGACTAATAAAATAAGTTAGAGCCTAATAAAATGACTGATCTTTCATTCAGGATAACAATGAACCTTAGCCACCAAGTCAAGCCAGAGTCATTATTCTAAATGACAATCCAAAAAGGCAAAGCAGAAGATACATCTTCCCCTCCACCCAGCATACAGGGATATAGAAATTCCTTGATCCAAAGAAGGAATTTTAATTTGGCGCAGCAGTGACATTCTTATTTGGTTCACGCTTGCTTCTGGCTACTAATCCCACAGTGAGTACACCTAAAATTTGCAGAGAAGCTTTGGAAAGGATGTTGATAGCATAACCCAAGAGAAGGTAAGAAATTTAAGATTCCATTTCTAGCTCTTCTGAAAACAGTGGTACCCAGCCAGATCAAATATATATATCTTGTTCATTTTCCTACGTCAAACAATGAATATAAGGAAAGAGTAAGAGCAGGCAAGTCAACAGGATAACCTCCAACACTAGTCTAGCCTTTGTGACTTCCTGAGCTGGATAAATCTGTATGTCATTAGAAACCATCAATGGATTTATTTTCCAAGGTTATCCAGTCTTCCCTTGAATCCATAAAAACTTCTGGCATCCATAATACACAAATGGATTTATAGTTTTGCTATGAAAAAATTGAAGAAGCTGCTCCTGCTGAATCTAGTGCCTACTACTTTCCTCTGATACCTCAAACTTCTTGTACTGGAATAGAAAGACAATCTAATCTTGCATGTCTTATTCATAATACTGTGAATTTACAGACCAGTAGTGCAACAATTCTTAATCACCCCCTGTCTAGACTGAAGAATGCTCCCATACTCAAATTTTAACCATGTATCTGCTGTTCTAATCATTGTTTTTTTGGTTTCTTTGAGGCACCAATGTTTTATACAGTATTAATGATATGGATGAAAGATGGCATAAGCATGTTCTCTGTTTCTCTTTGATTTTTCCATTAGCTGGTACTTAGTTTGTTTTTTTGATCACTGCTAAGCTCTGAGATGTTTATTATGTAACTATTCAACATAGGAGGTCAATGTTTTTGATGATCAAATCACTTCACTTTTACCAAAAATATTCATGAAAGAAAATAATGACAAACTTAAGGATAGGATGCTTCAGCTTTAGTTACAACCATTAGCAGCCAGATAAGAACTTGAATTTCAAATATATAAGAAAGTCATGTTTTAAATGACAATTTTAAAGATACTAGAAACATTTCATTTAATTTCAGCATACAGGGAACTGGTTTTTTTTGAAATGCAATAAATTTAACAGAGAAGTTGATGCTCAGCAAAACAAAGGTCTTTCAGAAATAGATTTTCAGGAATAGTAAAGAATGAAACCTTCAGAACAGATTGATTCAAGAAAAACTACACGTAGTAGAATTTTGACATTTCAAGTCTCAGGGTTCTGCACAACATATTGGTTAATTCTTTACTCTTGTTACTTGTTGCACAATTCTGCTTTATCTATTTAGAATTTTGTGGACATTAGGGTTTTCTTGTTTGTTTTTTTTTAATGCAAGGATGTATGGAGCAGGTTCATCAACCTTATATGGAGTAATTTTAGAAATAAATTAATTAAAACTGTGGGATATTTAATAGTATTACAAATTCCTTGTAAATAGTAAAAATATCAGCTCCGTCAAAACTTCATCTGCTAAGCCCACCCAAAACCATTTTTTGTATGATTTTCACTAAAAAACATTTTCTTGAGTCAAATTTATATCCCTTGTGGAATTCTTCAGCAGTTTTAAAAGGAAACAAGTAAAAAATGAACAGAGAACTTACATGGTAAAGGCATCAATAACATCTCCTGCAGATCTTGTCATCTCAAAGTAGGTTTGCAGAATGTTGACGGTTCCTGAAAGTGCTTCATGCCCACAGCCACAGAACAGTGCAACTCCAGCATAGAGCAGGATGGTAGCAATCAAAGATGCGTAGGGAATACCTCCCAGGCATTTGATGCAACACTCGAAGCATCCTACAAGAAAGGAAAGAAAAGCTTATATGCTAATAAATTATATCAAAAAACAAAAAGAAAGTTTTATTCCTGAGAAACACTTCTGAAAATTAAAGACGGCAGGCCAAAGAGAGTTTAAGTCAAGTATAACAACCCAGACTGTCAGAAAACCTGTGAAAAGTTAATCCAGCTTCTGAGTTTTCTCAGTTGCTGCTTGACATATTAAATGTAGACATGCCATCTGATTAACTTGAAAGGTTAAACAGCTCCTGGTAGAGCTTCATGGTTTTTTCAGAGCAGGTTACAGTGTCAGTCCCAGGTTATACTTATATTCACAATTCCTGCTAGTCACCTATCAGATTACTGAGAAGGACTCTCCATAACAGGAAAACCACCAAAAGAAAAAAAGGCTATTCAGTCCAATTCCTTCCATCATCATAGGTTTATTCCAATTTTTTGGACATACACTTCTGACAACAGAATTGCTTGTGCCCGCAGCACCAATCCCTTGTGCATCACTCAAATACCTCACAAGAATAAAGACATCCACCAAAGAGCACAGAATTAGAAAAAAATATAGCTGAATTTTCTCTCAATATATTTTACTCTGTGCAATGTTTCTTAAGTGAAGGTAATTGGTCTTCAGTTATAAAAGGCCAACATTTTGTCCAGTCATCACGGTGTCTAAAACAATGCCCAGTTCCACAACGAAACATTTCTTCAGTAAGCATGCTCAAGTTTCTGGCACTACCCTGCCCAGTTTCATGAATGCAGCATCTCTGACTCTTCCAAATCTCATCAATCCCATAAGAACTCCTACACCCTGTGGAACCCTTCCTATTAACTTCTGAAGGGACAGAGAAGGTGGGAACCACTAGGTGAGAGAGTACAAACAGGCATTGGCTCAGTAACCAGAAGTCCTATTTTCTCCTAAGCACATCCAGTTTATAGCAAAAAGGATCTGGATAGAAAACAAAGTAAGCATATAGCTTTTAAATGTTTAAACAGACAAAGACTAATTAAAAATTACGTGTATGTTCAACATACAAAACAACATTTTGTTCAACAGGTATGATTCAATATATTTTAACTTGCTCCAAACGCTTTATGCTATGCTAAATCACAGTACCAGAGATATATTAAAAGAGAAAAGCCATTCTTTAAAGACAGTATGTCTATTTTCATTATGTCTAATTCTCAAATGTATCTTCTCTATGTAATTTCATATTTTGTCCTTTAATTTGGTATGTCTCTATTTCCTTTAGCCTAGATAAGCAAATTAATAATTTCCTCTGTCTGTTCAAACCTTCATTTACTGCTTTTAATGCACAAATATTGAATAGTCATAAATATATGTTTAGCAACAATTTACATAAAAGATTCCCTGAAGAGAACAGTTTAAGCCATTTTCAGATATGCACACATTTTATCCAAGGAGAAAGCCCTTGCTATTTTGTAAATATAAGTAATACTATGGAAGGCGGTATTCAAATGGCTGGATAGTTCCTGGTAGAAAAATATAGTATAATAAACAATGACTATTCTAAATATATAAAAGACAAAATAATACCCAAGTACGTATACTAGTTGTATAAAAAGAGAAAGGAAGTTAAAGCTTTTGTTTAAGGACAACTTACTATATCAGAGCCACCCGTGAAATACCAGAGGTAAAATGTGCAAATCCATATAATTAAACTGCTGCCAAAGCCTTGCTCAGTACCCTGTTGTACAGCAGCCACCACACACGTCCACGGGTGTGACACCTTCCACGATTTTAGGTGAGAGCATTCCATTCCCCCTCCTCTCTGAGCCCATACAGTACTGGGTGAAGAACATATTGTCCCTGCAATTCCTGCCACCCTACTGCACCGGCAGCAGGCAGCTCTCCTCTTCAGCAGCACAAGGCTTTGGATGCCAGTGAACACTGAGTGTCTTTCTTCAGTGATAGACTATGGGTGTTTTGTACCCAGGGACTCTGTGGCATTTTCATCAGTCCAAGATCTTAGGAACAGACTAGGGAAATGTATAAATGCTTTTGGAGTAACTAATGCCACATGCAGGTAACTGTAGGAATCTTAAAATTCCTTTGGTCCTGTTTTCTAAGATTACCCTTAATAATAACTGTGATTAATTTCTCAGTGTCTAAAAGCCTACACAAATACTAGAAAAAAGTCATTCACTGGAAAATCTACTGCCTAAAACGCAAAAAACCTAAGAAATTTTTTATTTAAAATAAGTTCATTGAACAAGAACTACAGGACAAAACATAGTTACCTGACATCAGAGTTTATCACGAAATGCCCATTGCCATTTTCAGCACAGAAAAACAGCAGGAAAAGCCTCAAAAAACTACTGCCACTGTACATCTATCGGCATTACAAGATAAAGTAAGAAAGAGGGGGAGGTGACAATAGAGTAGTAACAAGAATGATGTATGAGGGCTTGTAAAGCCAAAGATGAAAAAATAGGGTAGCCCTAAATATTGTCAGGGACACATGGACGCGTTTCTTAATATTGCAGTAGCTTGGGGCAGGGAAGATGAAGAGAGATTTTGTAAAGATTTCTTTTTCCCCTTCTGACAAAGGTGAAGTGGAAGACAGAAAGTTGTCTGCATTGCTGTCTGGAAACAGCTGGCTGTGCATTAGCTCCTGAAGCTGCTGCACCTCACTCTCTAGGTCCGGTAAGGGCTGAGCACACACTCAGATGTCATAAATTATGACATCACCAAAACCCTCAGCCAGTCATATTACTTGAGCTTTATTACAGTGAAACAGTGCAAAAGTATAGTAAAATAGCATAACAAAGTAAAAACAGTATAAATGATAGATGTAACAATGTACAATCTAAGGAAAAATTTAATCAAAATAAATATTTTTTCTCCCATTGCTTCAAAATTTGCACAATAACTGGAACAAATTTAGTTTGTGAAGAAGGGCTTCTATTCATCTCTTGCATTAAAATTATTCACATTTATAAGTCTTCGTGGGAAGCTTTTAATAATGGTATATTTTACCCGTTCAAGATCTTTTCATTCATAAAAATATACCAGGAAAAAATTAATTCAACCTTATCAAATTTTCAAATAATCATATATTCTCAAAGCCACGCTCATTTATTTAGCCCTTCCATACCCCTACTACCTTTCTCACTGCTTACTTCATGAGTAACTCTAGAGTTTTCACTGTTCTCAAATCAACTCAAAACTAAAGAAAACCCATGAATCAGTGCTATGATTTTAAAATGGATATCACACATCATTCATACACCACACAAGATAATGTGCTATAGGTAATATCTGCTCCAATTCTTTTCTTTCAGCTGTTCAGAACGTGAAAATGGCTGTTTAATAACAGAACAATAGAAATGCTATTTTAACCTGCACAGTGATATTGAATCACCAGTACAGAGTGTGACTCAGCTGTGAGATGTGTGTCTATGTCTGTGTGAGACAGGCACTCATTCACCTCTCCGAACACCCTCTTCACAAGGCAGCTAAAACATGCAGCCACAGAAATAATTACTAGGAAAGATGAAAAAGATTCTATGCTCCTTTGATGTTTCTTCTCATCTTCAAATACAGTTTTCAGTACTTTTCAAACTGTTCACTCTGCACAATAAGCTTATGCTGTATAATTCAGCATCTACTGTTCTTATTTTGCTTATGTGTACCAATGATTTTCCCTCAGGTAAAAATCTGAATCTTCTGGGACCACGTGTCTTTACCAAAACTGTAGGAGGTAATCAAAAACACTATCTTTTTTTTGTATGTGAAGATCTGCACTGCTCTTTTTTCCCTCTATTTTTTTAAAATCATTCCAAAGAGAAAATTTAATCATGAAATACACAGAAGATGACAAGACAAGAAATTTTATTTTACATGGATAAAATATAACTCCAGACACTGCCTATATTCACCTATCAAAACACAGCACATTAATGTTGCATTACATACATCCACTTTCCAGTCAACAAACATCTCATAGACAACTACCCCTTTGTTCCTCTTAGTACAATTATTACTGTCTACATCAGAAATATTCTTGATATAGATATATAAACCCCCTTATACAGGCAAATCTGCACAAATCTCTTCTACTTTCTAGGTTTTGGGTGCAAATTTTCTATTATATCTCCGAGTGCATCAGCTGAAGATACATTGACCTTCTGTTTATACAATCTCTACATTAAGAAGGCAAAAGATTTAGAAATTGAGTAGAGGAAGAAATTTTCCCTGTGATTTACATCTAATTGTGCACACAAATTGCATCACCACAATAATTTCTTTGTTTGTGTGTTAGTGATATGTGAACTCTTTCTCCTCAGTGTAGATCAGGACATACAACTAACAAATAAAATACTCAATCTGTTTCTGGTCAGTATATTTAAAAGAAAAAAGAAGATTCACGACTTATATCTCTTGCCACTTCTGTCTGTGAAAGTGAAGTTTAAATCAGTGGCATCAGAACCAGTTTCAGAATGCAATTATGCTACTGTCTTTTACACAAAGAGTTAAGAGAACCCATTCACCCCAGACATTAACACGAAGAAAATCAATATTAAAAAACATATATAAAAAGTAACCACAGACAATACAGAAGGATATTCTGGCTTTGTTTTCTCATCTTTTCCAACTCATTTGCAGCTGGAACATCTCAGATGATTAATCAGAAACAACTAAATGTCCAAATTTTACAGATTAATCACAGATAATTACATCTCCAATGGGAACAAATACCTCTGAAGAACACACAGCGCTTTAATAACATTTTTTTCTTAAATTATTTTTCTTGAAGAGTTTTCTGTCTAATATTAGGAGATCGGACAGCAGAGTCCAAGTAAAATGCCAGAGAGCTACATAAACTTGAAATGGAAAAGAAATTAACAAAATCTTCTGTGTCTTCCATGCCTGGCTAGGCATGCATTTTCTTCATATCTAAATTTGTACCACTTGTCACACAGCTTTCATGGCCAATCAACTCAAATGCAGTTTCACAGCCCCATCATGAAACATGCAGATTTATTTCCGTATTCTATTAAGCTAGACTTAACCTCAAGTCAATCTACTGTTATGTAATATTTTAATTGATAAATGCAGCCATCAAAACACATTGTACTGAACAAAAAGCAACACTTTCTGCTTGCATCTAGTACCCTCAATTTATTCAACATACAGCATCACTTCCTGATCTGGAACTGGTCTCCAGGACATCACAGTATAGCAGCAGGTAGAAGAAATCCAGCTCCCTCAATACTCTCCCAAGGACAGAAGAAAGACAAGACATTCACAATGTGGTTTTAGAAAGCTGCAAATGAGGTGAAGCAACACTTGGGAATGAATCATCAAAGGTCACCCCTGTACTTTGATTTGGAAGACCTGCTCAGGAAGTACTGCATACACCATGTGATTGGTCCCAGGCTCATTGATGGAATACATCCCCACTCTGCTCCCAGCCTCTCGCATTATACAAGATCTACTGGAAATTAGAAGAAAATTACATCAAATTCTAACCACTAAAGTTGTTTCTTAGTCTTGTTCAGGAGACGACTTCTCATTTAAATTAACCTTCCTGTCAAGCAACAAAAAGTAATTTCACCACCAAATTAATTCTGAAATCCTGACTGCTAAGACTGCTAAGACAGTGGAAAAGTAAATTAGACATTGAACAGTTGCAAGAAACATGATATGTAGAAAAGCAAGAGTAATGTCTCCGCAAACACAAAAGGATTTTCAGAAATAGGCAACTAATTGAATGAAAATAAAAAGCAAATATGCAGGTATCCTTTTACACATTAAATTATGTATCATTACTGGATCTACTTTGACTTATCTCCACAGTGTGACTGGATATTAGTTAATCAGATACCAGCTAATACTGAAAATCAGAACGTTAGTCCGTAGGCTTTTACAGTCATTGTGCTGTAAATAGTTGCATGAGTTACTGCACTCAAGGTGGGACCAAGGCTAAGAGGAATCATAAAGACTTTTTTCTTATTTATATGCAAAATTCCTCAAATTAAATTGAAATACCTGGGACTGTGCACTCTCAAAATCACTATAATGCTTGTTTGCTCATAAGAATCCCACTGGCCAAGAGGACAACTTGAAGCAGTGGAGATATAGTCTGGTTATGGTGGATCTCACAAGCAGCTCCCACAAACCCATCCCCTCACCAGCTCGCTGTGCTTATATTACTTTGCATTAAAAAAAAATCCCAGAAACCACCTTGTGGACTGGTTAGGATAACATTGTCACCCAGGGAATTACACGAAGGATAAACCTCTGCAACCTGCACCCAGAAGCTGCTTTGTAACATCTCGCACAATTCCTCCTTTAACAAAAAAAAAAGGAACAAAATACTTACCTTTGCAACATCCATCCCAACTCTGCTCTGATTCTCTAGCTTAGAGAAATGTTCAGTCATCAAAAGAATATAGCTTCAGATATCTGAATGATACTGGGATTATCTCACCGCAGACATATCAAGTCCGCACACAGATATCCCCCCTGTAACCCCAGGCCAACACAATAAAAATAATAATTTTGCAGCATAAAAATCTACACTTTTCCATCCTATTTACTACTACATTTTGTCTATAGGTTGATACAAAGAACTTCCACCAACATAAAAACCCCCAATAAAATCCTTAAAAGATGTTTCAAAACAAAAACGAAAAGAAAAATTACATACTTGTAATAAAGCAGTCTGAAAATGCAGCCTTAAGAGATGGCACAAACTGAATGTGTATGTGACGAATTATTTAGTGACAAAAAATCCATAGCTTTATTGACAGCTTTAAGAGATGATGTTTTCTTATGTGGATAAATGCTGAAATACTTGGAATTGAAGCAATAAAGGTGAAATATTTCATTCTTCAAGATGTTTTGAAATGCAGAAAATATTCAGAACCTTGTCTAATCATTAAAGCAAAAGGAATGGAATGGTCACAATCTGAGGAACATAACTGAGTTCAGCTCAGTTCTATCTACCATTTTTTTCCTAGTAGGTTCACATAAATAAAATTGAAATAATCAACTGCTTATTTACTCTATCTTATATCAATACAAGATTGCTCAGTACTTGTACTAGGAAAATATACTGTTGTAAAAAAATTTCTAAACTGAACTTAATTATTTGAGAATTTTTAGTTAGAGATTTTAGAATTCTAATACCAGCCTAGGTCAGTGGTCCAATGTAAATTTAAGGGTTTCATGAAATGCAAGGGGGTTTTTTACTTTTAAGCTTGTAAAACCTCCTTGTAGCAGAGCCAATACTTTTTGGAAGAGAAAATTGTGCAGCAAAATATTTTTTTCAAAAAGAAAATTGCTAAGACCTTCAAAGACCTAATTTACAAATTCATTTATGAATAACTTTTTTATCCTTGGTGCATATGCAAATTTTAAAGTTCTTTCTTTCATGGTTATTTTCATTTCAAATATGGGGATCTGAAGATTACATGGTATTTTAATAAAATACAGTACATTACACAAAATCCCTCCCTCCCTTTCTCATATGGATGCTGTCTTGATCTGAGTGACAAATAACAATTAAACCTGAACAAGGGCAATACAATTAGTACATTTTTTGTACACTGCTTAAAATTAGGTATGATTTCATCCAGAACTGCCCCTTGTTCTTGTTGTCTCTTGTTCCTTTTTAAGCACTCAATACTCAAACAGTTCAAATTGTAATGTTTAACAAACATTCAACAAGCACTCACTGTAGAAAAAAAAGTCATTCAGCAAGCTGACTAATAATCATGGCACCTCCTACACCAGAAATATAACTTAGATTTGTATTTTGATCATATGCATTGAACACATTTCTTCACTTATATTCAAGGCAATTAAATCTCAAATGGATTGCTAATATAAATACCGAATAATTCACTGTCTTAATGTAGAGTTGGAGTAAAATGAAATAAGCTCCTCTGTCAATGAGAAGAAATATTGTTTCAAGAAGCCTTCATCTATAACACTTAGCTATTCAAACAATCATGTTTAGCAAATCCACCTGGCAGAGAGATCCACAAGTTCTGTGTTACCGTCAACTGATGTAATAAACTTTCAAAGCCAAACTAAAGACGTATTTTATATTTGAGCTAAATTATATTAAAAATAAGTTTTCAGCAAAGTTTAGAGACACAGCTAACATAAAGAAACATGTTTTTAATTCCCATTGAAGCCCAAAGCATGAAAACAAACAGCAAGGAAGAGATCCTCTCTTTCTCCTAGTTTAGGAGTCACATGTATGTACTAATCCCAAGATAACAAACATGCTTCTCTTGTTCCATCCATTTTAACTGCTCTATAATCTGGAGGGGAAAAAAACCAAACGGGCTGCCTACAGCCTCTTTTCCTGAATAACTGAAACACATCTTAGAATAGCTGAATATGGACAAATATACACATATATTTATATACACACATACAAAAATTCATTTTATATTGTACTGGACCGTACTCTTTTATCAATAGTCAAATAGCTTGTTCACTGCCTCTGTTGTGCCAAAGTATTCTGCGAAAGTATTTGTTGAACTTGGATAACTTTCTAATGAATCACTAGATATCCTACATTAAAAAAAGAGAACTGTGAGGCAATACACCTGATTAGTACCTTTTGGCAAAATACAGATCTAAACTGTAGTGACAGCAAAGAAACAGTGGCTTGGCAGTAAAGTCTCATCATGAGTCGTGATCAAAGGTTTAGATTTCATGTAGGGAAGGTACATTCCAAGTTTTAGCAGACACTGCGCAACACTCTGAAGAGCCACTCTGTATTTCTTTCCTACTCCATAACTCCCAACAACAAAGGGAAGGTACCTTGGATTGACTGGAAATACTCTTTTAAAGCAAAATGTCACATTTGCTTTGCCAGTCAGACAGGAAGCTAACGTTTTCATCACTCTAGTGGTTTTTTGGGTTTTTTTTCTTTGATGGACAGGTAAATGATCATCCTGCATGCTGTATGCTTCCTTTAAGGTATCAGTGCTACCTCTCCCAGCCCTGTCAATTGTAATTCTAAGAACTAATTTAAGCAAAAGCTCCTGGCTCCACACCTCACAGCTTGTCAAAGAAATTGGCTCAGCTACTATTTAGGTACTTACACAAGGCTCCATTTAGTAAGGTACAGAGCATGTGCTTGGCTAGAAACGTGTGGCTTGTCCAACTGACTTAAAATCAAATTAACACTGTAACTTCAATAAAATATACAGAATATGAAGTAGATATCCAGAACTAGATGACATTGCACCAGTAGATATGACATCTTCATTTTTACACACCCATATTTAAAAAAAATTTGTATGAGAGATTTATAAATATCCATGCTGGTTTTGTTTATCTGTGCCCATGGGGGTAATGCTTCTGGTGAGAGAGAAACACATTATTAAGAGAAAACATTGGAAAAGGAATCTACACATGCTTGGGAAGACTGATTTTACCAGTATTGTTATTGCTTGTAATGTAAACCAATACAAATTTTCCAGAAAAAGTATCAATTTAAATAATTTAATTATATACATGCAAAAACTTACACCTTCATGCCTTGGACAGAAACTACAAACAGAAACGAATACTTATATTAGGGACATTGATGATTACAACAATGTACAGAAAACTGTGCTGTGATTAGCTGTTACAGAGTCTTCAGTACATTAGGTTCGTTGCTGTTTAATGAGACAGATCTCAATCCAGCAGTTAATAAGTATTAAAGTTACTGACACAGAGCAGTCACCGCCTGAAATACAAATCATTCAGGCATAACATAGTCAATCTTCATAATCTTAAAAAAACTTTCTGGCTGATTTAACACAGACAACATTTGTCATCTTCAAAATCACTCTAAAGCTGAAGGGACAGGAATAAAACAAACTAGTTCCACAAACGTGATACAAATAATGAAGAAGTGGGTCAGTTAATTCAAAGAGTTTGCCCATTACATGCACTTTATAGATCATGCATCTAAGATTCATACATTAAATAAATTAATAATTTATTATTTTTAATAAATAGGTTATAAGCATGTTACATGTATCAATAATGCATAGGTGATGATTGAAAAATTATATTTTTTTATGGTTTGATCCCATTGAAAACAGTAATAATTTGTAACACTAGTTCTATGCAACACTTACAAGTCTAATTGTAAAGTGAATGACAATGCCATGGATCATAAGACTAGAAAATAAGTATCTGTTTCATCTCTCATCTAGAGCTCATAGAATCAATCCCTCAATTTTTTTCCTCAGCGTTGAACAGAACCATTTCTCCCAAATGAAAAGCTACTATGAAGTATGCACTGAAATATAACTCTGCACTATTTTTTTCTCATTCACAAATAGACTGAGCTATACTAGGCTTTAAGCTACATATTTTTTTTTCTTTTTTTAGTGCATTATTCAAACGCTGAAAACCCAGAAAACATTGCTTCATGAATTTTCTGTGCAGTCATCTGTCTAAATTGAATGTTCTACAAACCTCTTACATATTTATTAGGTATTTGTGGGTTTTGCACATCTTCATTTTAGAGAAGGTAGCATCCTCCTTTTTTTCAGGTGTTGGAACAGAGGAACAAACAGGTTATTTGCCAAGTGACTTTTCAGTTTGTTACTCAGAATAAGATTAATAGGTTTTCTCAGAATACTTATATTTATATAGCTCTTTATATAATCAAGCACACATTTCTGTTGTCATTTCCAATTCTCAATGTTTAAAACTCAGAAATAACAAAAATGCAATTACAGGTAAGATGTGAATACTTTGATCTCAGGAGATTTTCCAGCGGCTGTGCAGGGCATAGCGGTCAAAAGCATATCAACAAAATACCAGATATTCAGCTTCCTTAAATGATCTTTTTTATCTCACAAATCTTTTCACTGTTGAAGAGGATAGGGTGTGTATGTTGTACAGGTGTTAGCTGAAAGCAGTGGATTTCTAGAACTCAAAAAGCCCAGACTTTTCGATATAGTATAATTTAAAACTTCAATTTAATTGGCATTTTATAGCCCTTTCTGTTTATTCTACATCATATGCAACTTCTGATTCTAATGTCTAAGTGATGTTTTACATCACTTTTATCTCAAAAGCCTCTTTTTGCTTCATCTGCTCCCTTTACCCTCAGGCTGTCTTCATCTTGGCTACTCCTATTCCTTTGAACACCTATTTGCCTGAGAAACAACCAGAGCCAGTAATCTTGCTAGTTCTCTTCCAAGCTGGGAGACAGAAAGCTCATGTGCTCTGGGGAAGGAGCAGCAGGAACACAGCACCGCTTCCCTCTTCTCCCCCCCATCCTTGTTCACCACCCCTCTCCAAGGCTGAGATACTCCTCAATGAAACAGACACATGCAGGTTGTCAAGCTTACTATCCAAAAGAGTAGAACAACTTCAACTAAAGTAGTAGAAAAAGGAATTGTAAAAGGTTCAGTATGAAAGTCTGAATATTCTGAATATTTCTGTCTGGAGAGAAATCCATAATCTTTTAACGGAAGCATTATACAACTGTCACTTTTATATCTCAGACAGGAAAAAAATTTAAGAAGTAGATCAAGGTGGGGCAGATAACTCTTATCCTTCAAGACATGACTACTTATGATGACTGCTCCATGAAACTAATTAATGCCATTGTACATAATAAAAAAAAAATAAGTTAATACATATAATGCTTTAAAATGTGCTGCTTGAACGATTCTATATAGTAATTAACAGCTAATCTAATTAAAAACACAAACCAATAAATCTATCAATAAGCAGGTTTGCAGATGTAAATAAAACACAAACCTAAGTATTCATTAATGAACTGGGAATAAACAATCTACAGGCATCAGTGCAAGTTTACACATTCTCTTTTTTCTAGATAATAACTTTAAAAGATATACGTCATAGGCAAAGTCTCTGTGGACCACTATGTTACATAATTTCTCAAGTCTATGACTAAAAATCTTAGTGATATAAAACTAAAAGTTTTTTATTGGAACAGAGTCATTAAGTTTCCTTTCACCAAGACCTCAGATTAAGTTATGTATTTCTTGTGAACAGAAACATCTGCAACCAACTTCTAATGGCTTCAAAAAGCCCGTATAAATAAAACCTAAGCTATCTCCCACCGGGGTTAAATGGGCTTTATTACTGACTCCAGCAGGAACAGAAAACTCAACAAGTATTCAATGTAAAAACGAGATTTAAAGTAATGAGAAACTGTATTGAGGAAAATGGCTCTCAACCAAACAGAATAGAATCTAGTGCAAGATCAATCTGCATTAAGTAAGCATTTCATTTACACTCTCTATGTAGAGTGGAAAAAGCATTTATGCTTGTATATGAAAATACCAAAAGACATTTACAAATAATATATGTGACACAGACAAGAAAATTCCATTTCAAGAACAGACTCTGAAATCATATTTCATATTACTCTAACTCACCTGCTGCTTTGCCATGAAAGACTACATTCTTGTTTCACAAAAGTTCATTTGTAAGGTACTTAGATGCAATTATTTTTTTTTCCTCATGGAAATCTAAGGTTAGGGAACTATTTTTAAGATAGGCACATGAAAGCAAGAAAAGATCTGTGAACGACCAAAGGCAATACAAGGTGGGAAACATGCTAAAAAAATAAAAGTAGAGTTGCCATATAATATTTTTATCCTAATAATGGCATCTACTAATAATTTTTTTAACTACTGATTATGAGACCAAGCCAGAACCACCTAATCCTTACAAAAAATTGCGTCCGGACTGTAACTTGCAGTAAGTTTTCTTTTTAAAATTTCTTTAGAAAGAAACCAATTTCAAATAACGCAGAATGAAACCTGTCTAGATGTGATTTGCACAAAATAGAAACTACAAGACTGCATGAAATTCAGCAGTACACTTACAGCTTAAATAGATACAGTTTCACCTATACCTCTAGATACAGATAGCATCCGATATCTGTATACCAGCTGACCCTTTCTATGCCTTAACTTTAAAATGAGAAATGGCTGCATTGAGTGCAGTTTATGTTGGCTTTAGACTGTTTTTACAAATTTTGTTCTTCCTAAATTCCAGACACCGAGGAAAGGACAGGTTTTATATGAAACAGAAAAAGACAGGCCAATACTGAAATAAGGAAGCACTGTCCAGCAGCCATGATCCACGATGACTGGCTCTCATTTCTCATGCATCTGCTTTTCTGCTGGCTTGCTCTACAGCTGGAGATCTCTGTAGTTCTTCACAGCTACACCACTGTGATGGGATGCTTGCTAATCTCACATTTCACAGCCAGAAATATCTACCTTCCAGTAAATTATTTCACTGAAGCAGTTCCAGAGAGAGAAATCAAACAAAGCAAAAAATCAAGACAATATACCATATTTGGATAGAAACAACAGAAATAATGAAACAAGTTCAAAAGAATATTTCACAGAAGTATTAGTACTTTGGCAGTGAAAAAAAAAGTCTTTCAAATTATACTTGTAATATGTAAGATTTATATTGGATTTTCCTTACCTAAAAGATGTGTAGTTATTTTAATACGGTTAAACAGAAAATTTTCAAGTAGTGCCTTTGTCTTTGAGATGCAAATGATTTTTCTCATACTCTGAAAAAGTTTGAGCTTAAAAGCTTTCTAATGTAATATATGTAATATCTTATGAAATTTGATGATGATTGAACACAAGATTCCTATAGAAAGGGAACGACAGATATTTTAGGAGCACATAGTTGTTATTACTATACAAATAAAAGACATTTGTCTCTTTTACAGAAGTGATTTTTTATCAAAGATTGCTGCTATAAAACCTGTGTTGACTGCGGTCAAATTTGGTGATTTAATTTGTTTTCATTTTATTATCTTCAATTTAAAAGTCTACTTAGTCATTCAATAAACATGAACAAAATAACATTAAGACCTGTTTGATAGCGCAGTTTAACATTATATCTAACTTTATTGAAAAAACTTTTTTTGTTTTAGAGGAAACGAAACCATGTAAATTTTTGACACCAAAATTAAAGACACAATAGTTGTGAACCACTTTTTTTTAAACTTGAAACTGTCAAAATTAATCCATTGCAGCTTTTCTGCACTAATTTAATTAGGTTAGCACATCTATCTCCAGAGGTAAGCCATTTAGCCTTAAAAAAGGTCACAGTCTCAGGAAGTCTTATTGAGCTCCTATACAGTCTCTTCGCTGTAACACTACGCTAAGAGCAATATATTTTACTGCTGGGAAATAAAAAAAATACAGAAGTGAAAAGGTCAACAGACAGAGAGGTTTGAGACAAAAAAAAAAAGAAATAAAACAAAGACAAACACATCTGAGGAAAAATAATTTGTTAATGTAAAAGATATGGATATATGTGCATCCATACCACACATGTATAAGTATTTATACAACTTAATTTAGGTTAAAGTCCAGGTTTTTTGAAAAACAATTGGAGAATATGTCTTTTCTACTGTATCAGTTTTTATGTCCATGGCAATTATGTGTAGGCCATTCTGTCTGGGATTTCTAGAAAGCTTTACAATGTCATTATTCCAGGCACACACCTTCACCTACATTTACATGGGAAACTCATCACTCACATACGAGAACAAAGCTGAGTTGTACTCAATAGCTGCTGCAGTGCAATAACAGGCCACAGTCACAGCACTCACAATGGGAATATAGACAGAATTTTTAAAATGGAAGAATCAGATTCCTTGTGATCTAATATCATCCATACAAACTGCAAGTAGATAATTTATTTTGACTGACACTACACTCCTTTTTGAGGTAGTGAAGGAGCTGCAAAGAGCTGTACAGCCAGGCAAAAGAGTTTTGACTACTTTAACAGGTATTTTGAGCAATGCTTTCACCTACTTGCCCCAAACATTCCAGAAACCGTTCCTTTAAACCAATCTGTTGGAAGGGAAATTATGATTTTCATGTATTTTTTAAAGTTTGGGGGTCTATTTGTTTTTAAAATGTTTTAGCATTTTCAAATAGATGTGTAAATTTAAGCTTTCTTTCTTTATCTGTTTTTATGTTAAAGATTTTAATAAAGCCAAAATTAAAATACACACACAGTTTTTATAAAGCCAAGTGATTTCTCTGAATTAACAACTGACAAAAGAAACTGAGATTTCACAACTTTAGCTGTTTCAGGACAGAGAAGAAGTACAGAAAACAGACAAGGGATGCTCCCTGTGTTTTTAGACTTTGAGGAAACAAGACGGGCAGGCTTCAGTTCATTATATAATTGTCCATTTCTGGTTTTCTCCAATGAATTCTAAACAAAGCTTAGACAGCCTTCCTACTTCGCCTCTTGCATTACCTGTTCTGCCTGGAGGTATTTGAAGAGTTTTGAACTTTTCATTTGTAGTTACATATATTATCTGAATTCTTGACAAGCTTATTCTGATTCACTTGCCGAGTACATGGACTATGTCTTCTCTGAACATGCAAAACATGAAATGAAATTGAGAGCAGTAAACATCATACGGGGAGATAGGCAAGGATTTGGAAGACAGCTGTTTGGCAGACCAAATCCTCAATGTATGTGAAATGAAATAGACTAAAATACTGAATTTTAAGTGAACTCCATCTATTCTGATTAGATGTCAGCAACATGAAGAGCCTACCAAAAAGCTGAAGATTAACTGATTAACTATGCATAAGAGAAATATGCAAGTCATTGGCATTTACATTTTGATGAGAGTTTGCAACCAGATGCCAAAAATGACAGCAGAAACCAGGACACTGGTTTACTGTTTATCAAAACAACACTGATTTGAGAATTTCTGTTTTATGAACAAGATATTATGCAACATGGAAAGTTGTGGATACCGAAATGCTGCTATTAGAAGGATTTTCCATTTTCTTGTATTAATTCTGTGAGAATTTTCCTTTACTATGCAAGCTATGTAAACAGTAAGATAGGTTTTGTAAATAACATTCACGTCTGGTGTTTTTGTCAAGCTATGTTTATGGTACAGCAACAAAATATTTTAAAATGGGTGTCTAGGACTTTAACCAATCACCCTAGGAGAAGTGTGAACACTGCCCAATCACTTTATGGAACTAGGATATATAAATGATATTGTAAATTAATAAAAAATTCATTCTCTTGCTGGATTTCTGTGCTGCTGCATCCTTTGGTCCCTGCTAATACTGCCACAAAAAGTTACAATATTCTCTATTTGCTATGGCATAAAAAACATGAGAAAACCGCAAACAACTCATGCATATAATGTTATAAAATTTTTTTAATTATACATACTTTGTTCTTAACATTGCAACATTGTTGGTATTGATGTACAACACTGTTTCCTTAGCTTGTTGAAGACAAATCCTTTACTCTTTTCATTACACATGGAAAAATCTAACAGCGCCTGAGTGCAGAAGAATGCATGAAAGTTCTCTCCATAATCAATGATCTTCTCCCCACGTAAAGATTTCAGAGCTGTGTGTGCTGCAGGCAAACATCATTAGGGAGCACCATGAAAAGCATTCTAACTGCTATCATAACAACTATAATTGACTCTAATTCCACATGCTGCAGATAAATGTCTTGGGAAGTTTCCAAAATTATGCTCAGACCACTGTTAGTCAATCCACTGCATTCTTATAAAAAGTAGAATCTGACATTCTTTTCCATTTTAATGCAAGGAGTGTATCTGTGTCTTACATGGGTTTTGCCTATCAGCTTTCAACCATACCAGGCTAGGTTACAGACACCAGGGATAAAGAATTCAGCTGCCTCCAGGGATTTCATCTGCCTCCTGGCCTAGTAGAAATCATCCAAAGAGATGATGGGGGAAAAAAAAATCAATTTGCAATAAATTATTCCCTTGCGTAGCTAGCAAAACTCACTGAGCGCTGCAAGTACAGTAGCTTTGTGAATGTCGAGCGAATTCCTGGTGGGCAAATCTCAGCGTGGATGCAGGATGCAGAGTCAGGGAGGCAGATGTGCACTCACTGAGGATGTTAAAGGGTAACTATTTAGAGTTCCAGCAATGCTACAAAATGACCTCACACATAACCTGTGGAAGATTCCACACAGGCATTACTGACTAGCTTCCATGTAGCACATGCCAGCACTACGCACAGCACAGCCAGCATCTTCCTTTTACAGTTACATAAGTTCTCAAGTGCCTTCCCTTATTCTTATTCAACATTACACACTAAGGAGGGATTACAGAGCCAAATATAGACATTGGGAAAAAAATTATTTGCTTTGCTGTATGGGAAACAGTGCCAAAATTTGTTCATCAAACTTGGTAGATTGAAAATTCAGGCCACTCCCAGTGGACCCAGCTTCACAGACTATTGAAGAGTCTGAGTGAAGTAAAATTCCCACACTATTTACATAGACCTTTGAATAGAATTTCAGTAATCAAATCAGAAACTGAAGGAGTCCTGGAGTAAACCAAGAGACCAGGTAACACAAGACACAAGGTAATGCAGATTAAATGGACAATACTTTTTCCTTTTTTATTGTTTGCTAGTAATTTTTGAGAGTACAAATGCTTCTCCTACAATACAACAAACTCAGTTTATAAACTTTATAACCTTCTGGATTATAAACTTTATGGCCTTCTAGATAAACTATAGTAAACATTACCTGCAACCACATACAGTGGCCTCCAGAAACTCATCTTTAGACACACTACACTCAAAACTGGATTTTTTTTAGGTTGCTTGGGCTCTGAGCCATGAAAGAATGACACATATATAGTACAAAGCAATTTGCATGATATGAGTAACTGTACAGTTTCACGCAAATGAAATTCCATTAAAGGGCAGTTCTTCTTGGAGAGAAAAGCAAAGAAAAAAGCTGCAATTTCCATAAATTGCCAAACATAACAACCAGAAACTTGTATTTGCTGCCAGTATAGAAGACTCACGCTTTCTTCTAAACATTTGGTTATAAACTAACAGACAGGTTATTCTCATATTTGCAAACAAATCTAAGTTTCATACACCTAAAATTCTGACAAGAGAGTGCCAGCAAAACAGGGCCAAACCAGCATGATTTTTTTTCATCAGACCCTCACGCAAAATCAGCTTTTCTGTAGGTTAGGATAACAAATACATGAAGGTTGGCACTACATTTTGCCCATAAATTCCAGTAACCTCAGTTAAAAATCCCAATGAATCTTCAAGTAAATGTCCTCTAATGACCGAAAACTGCTCATTTCCACAAAGCACAAATGGCAACATGCTTATGTGAGCTCATCTAAATGACCTCAAAAGACCTTCTTCTGTTTTCTCAAATACTACCTTCTGAGGAAAATCATTCTAAAGAGACATGAAAAGGTCAATATAATGCTTTAGATGATGATGATAAAGAACCTAAGAATCCTTCCAAAACTTGGGCATGCCTTCAGACACAAAGTATACATTTCATATACATCCACTCTTCAGTAAAGAAGTCAAAGACTTCAGAAAGTATCGAGTATGGTGGGGCAAATACAACAAAGGAAAACTGCAAAACATACAGCAGGGTGCATCTTCATCCAAACATACTGCATTCTAGTAAAAATCCTGTCTTTTGGAGAGCAGATGGTATTTCAGCATGGAACAATTTGCAGCTCTGCTGATGAAAGGTTTTTTGTAGGTTTTTTTTTTGCTTGGGCCTCTTTTATTTTAAACCTTACTACAGCTTGAAAGACTCCTACCAACAGGCTTTTGAAGATATATGCTGGCTGAATGGGCTCCAAAATTGCACTAAAAAAAGAAGACAGTTCATTTTCTAGATGATGCCCACTCCCACACACCTAAAGTTAGGATGGTTAAGCACCACCGAAGTGTTTGTTCACGTTCTGCTCCATGTGCAGTTTTTATCAGAGTAAACACCCAGTACAATGCCTGGGAGTCTGGTGCAACATTTATTTCTCGTGCAGTGTTAAGGTACACTGTCACATATACAGTTTCCCAGCCTGAAAGGCTATTCCTGGCCATCATACTGGTGTCCAATGCCAGATGGGCCTCAAGAATCACTGAATATGTTCCAGTTAATTTTTTCTGATAAAAAAATCTACTCACACACTTTCTTGAAAAGAAGACGATTGTAACTACTCATTAGAAATATACCTTTTTGCAAAGACAAAGAGGATTATAGTTCCTCATTAGAAACATATACAGAAGTTTTATTTTCCTGGTCACACACAAAATTGACTAATAGATATTTCTGGTTTCTGCTCTCAAGACCTCTAGGAATGTCTTTCCTGAGGGATAAAGAAGATCTCCAGTTGACTATTATCCAAAAAAGCCTGGACATTTTAAAGGTTAGCAGCAGCATGTTACAGGTCCTCATGAGAACAGTATTTCTGCAGTCATAAGTGCACTTGCATTACAAAGACAAGACAAATACAAATGCAGAAGTTTGCCAAAATAGGATCAGTAAAACAATGACAACAACTGAACAAACAGACAGCTAACCTGCAGTAAGAAACAAGTTAGACTAGAACATTGTTTAAATTGTAGGACCATTATTAATATTGCTATCTAAAATAAATTTTTACAATAAATTCTTTCAAGAAAATAATATCTTTCAAATATTCAGAGCAACCAGGAAAATTTAATGTGCTGTGTGTTCTCTTACACAGAAAGCTTAAAAGAATTTTAAGAATCTCCTAGCCAAAACCACACAACATCTTTGTCTCAGTAAATGAGAAACAAACTTACAGTGACACTGGCAACAAAATATGAATTTACTGCTTGTCAAAATCAGTTAAAATGTTAGAACCTACTTCTGTTGTGCAGTTTGGATTTCCAAATCTAGAGTCTTGTCTTTCACTATTCTGTGTTTTAGCTGTAGGCATTTGTGTGGCCACCGTAGGTGAGACATACAGTACCAAAAGTCTCTAGGCGTTACATAATCTAGAAATCTAGTTTTTAAGTCTCCAGGAAGACTTTTATTCTGAAACTCTACTACTTTATACAATTGTAGGAACACAGTTTCACATAAGATTACCTTAAAAAACATCCTAAAAGAAAAACACAGGCTCAATAAGTCATCACGATTTTCTCTATTAAAATGCAAATATACACGTCGTAATGATTTATGCTATGAAAAAATACTTATCACCAAACCCAGGATTATATGTCAATACTTCCCCTGCCTGCAGGACAATAAAGGCAGCAATACTGCTTTTTGACGGATCATAGGCAGCTGTCACAGTACAGGTACTCTGCACTTTACCTTCTAACCCCAGATGTTTTCCTGCTGGGATCCCTTCCTCATAAGCAGATTTACAGTGTCCAGTGTCTTCAATACCATGGCTATCTTCCCTAGCTACGGAAGTGTTTTCCAGGGATTATGTATGTCCTGAACAAAGGTACTACAGAATCAAAGCAAAAGTGCTTGGAAGAAAGCCGGAGGAAGCTAGGGATGGAGCGAAAAATAACTGCATTTGCAAAAGAGGGTTATTTAGTGGCCAGAACCAAGACAATGTAAGTTAAATTTTATGAATCTTCTTTGGCCAGTTTTTTGCATTAAAACCTGTGCTTAAGACCTCGTGTTGCTTTAGACTTCCTTTTAGGAAGGAAAAATGTCTTAACAAGAAGACAGAACACAGGAAAAAACATGGAAGAAAATACCCAGAACAGATATTGCCAATATTAAGGAATGCATATACCTTTTACATGCACTGTACAAAATTTTTTAGAACATTTCAAAAACAATTACATATTTTTTGAAAACTTTTTGTGCCAAGGCCACTTCTGAAATTCAATTAGGTTAAGAGACCAAATAGAGATCCTTTAGTCCTTTACTATTTCAAAATATATTTTTTTAACTATGAGTACTTAATATGAATGGGTTTTTTCTCAATATTCCTTCCCCTTCATCACCCCATATACACCTTTATGCTGTAATATCAAAGTGCTTTCGCAATTCTTATTTTTAATTATGCAAAATTAACTTAAAGCATTCTAAGTCAAATTAAGTCTGCCCCAAACAGATAATAGCATCATGTCTTTTTCCACTGCTTTTCAGGTCAAAAAAAAGGATTCCAGAATGTAGGAGAAAAAGTATGTCACTGTGAAGTCAGTGTTGATAACGATACATGTTTTTGTCTTGAACCACAAAAGAAAAGCTTATGATATTGCTGATAATCTAAACATTTTTTCATAAAAAGAGTTGGGCTGATCACTAACTTTTTGCTTTAAAAGTTTTAAAAAAAATTTTAAATTTTTAAAAACTTGCAAAGAGGCAAGTTCAATGGGAATAAAATATTTTACAGGAACATATGGTTTTGATGAACTTTTGTCATTTCTAGACTGGAATGTCTGTTTAAAAACACAGCAGAACACAAAGACTTGACTTGTGATTACATTCAAATGAGAGATAAATCTATTTTAGAAAGTTGATAATAATTTCTCACAGAATTATAGCTTATTTTCCATGGTTTGATGAACTTAACTTTTATTTTGAGACAGTAAATTTCTGTAATTATAAATCATACCAACATGCTCTGCAGTAAGTTCAGGTATCTCCATCAGAGCAGTTGTGCCATCACAGAGCAACACAAGCTCCACAATCCACCTGAGAAACCCACTTGGTTTTTGGCCTACATCCTCTCCAATGTACACTGATAAGAATACCTAAACAGTTTTTTTATGCATGAAGCAAGATCAGAAATGTCTCCAAGATCTGCAGTCATATTTTAGCTTCCTGTTTTTCCCTCCCTTTAAATGCACTATCATTTTAGAATAGGTCCTGTGGAAACACAGAGCTTGTCCTTGTATCATTGTGATAAGATTCTGAATCACCACAGAAAGTCTTCAGTTCACAGAGTGGATCAGCTACGTGGCTCTAATTGAATTTTATTTTATACACATACGCTGTAGCTTTTATAGTAACTTATTTTCTCTCAGCAGGCTTAACAAGCTACAATTGTTCATTTTTCTGACCTAAGTCTGATAAACAGCTTTTAAACATTTACACTGACCAGGGGATAGATAAGGAAATGCATAAGACAAATGTTTTCTGTAGCTGGTTTAATTGACATTGTCTATGCAAGGGTGAAGGAATAATTTAAAGATAAAATGCATTTACTATTTTCTAAGCAAGGGATCAGAGGTGGTGGCAATGAAAGTAAATGGAAACAGAGTTTACTGCAGTATGAAACTCATCAAATTTACCTCCCTCAAGTGTACAATACCCATTGACCTGCACAGGCTGAAAATATTTTCTCTGTTAGTTTGGGGGGTTTCAGCACACATTCTCAAGCACAGTTTTGTTATCAGATCCCATGTATGTATTTTGCACTCACGATGGATTTTGATGGTTTGCATTATGTGTCATTAAATCAACATTGATAAAGTCAGGATATTAAATGTAAAAGAAAATAAGAGAGGTACTGAGACTTAGTTTAACAAAGAATAAAACTACTGCAATAAGATACAACTTCTTATGCAAAGAGATTTTTGTTATTACTGTAAGATTCCTGTCCAGACAAACCATTGGTATATTCGATAGAAAAGTACAGAATTCAGACAATTGATATGGTAGTATGTCCAGGTATAACTCACCATTTTTTTTCTAAAGCCAACCAGCTACTTCACAACTTCACACTCTGCCTCCTTCTGGATTTTCTACTTCAAGCTCCAAGCGTTAAGATTTATTTGTATGGAGCTGGATCAATGAGCCTTTTTGCACCAGTTCTGAATTTTATCTCATCTGCCAAGGCTGCAGAATGATGTGGAATAAATGAACACCTGCTCTTGAAAAGGAAGCTCTCTGAAACACCGCTTTGGCAAGATCAGTATAGAATATGCATGTCACCCAGAAAATCTGTTACAATGGCCAGCTGCCAAGGCATTTGTTCCCAGTGAAGCACAGGTTAAAACTGCTGTCAATAATTTGTCTTAAGGAGACAAAAAACCCAGCCAAACTGAGAAAAACCCCACTCTTCATAAAAAAATATATTTGAAAATATTTTGCAAAAAACAATATTTGAGTTCCTTCTTTTCCACTACTTCTAAAGAGCTAGAAATATACTGTTGATACTTTGAGCAATGATTCAGTCAGAATTGAGTCATAAGTTCATTATTCTCCTCAGGGACAAAAAATTGCTCAACATACTTTGTAACAAACTGAATTTGATGGCATAAATCTGGTAAAAAGCCTCCCTTAAGCCCCTGTTTCTTTTCATCAAGTTACAAACATTATAATATATAAGCAAAGAAGTTTTGACTATTTAAGTTATTTTTTGTGTGTATGTGTTCGGATAATAAGGCATACAGGAAAATAAAAAAGCGGAAGAAGAAAAGTGAACTTCAATATCAGAAAGAAATAGAGATTAAATTCAGAGACAGTAGGCTACAACGATGTTTCCTCTCTCAAAATGTTTAAATACAGAAAAGGCTTGGTACTTGTTTAAATACCGAGTCTTCTCCATCAGCATCTTTCAGAAATGCAACTGTCTTGGAAGTTTACAAAGAATATAAACTTCTGGGACCTACTTGACATCCATAAATGTGATAGAGCCTTAAATTTTGTTTTGTACACATCAAAAATATAAGCATTGTTCTTTTCTGTTTGTAAAGGAAAGTATTAAATAAAAGAGTAGCTTTTTTCTAAAGGTAGTATCAAATTTTTCTCTTCCTTAGTTGAACATGGAAGAATGTTAAGGATTGTCTTCTTCCTTCATGACAGCATTTGGCATATTCAAGATTAAAGCATGAGCTTGCTTAGCTGACCAATATTTTGCAACGGTCAGATACTGAAGTTTTACCAAAATTCCATCACATATTCTCTTTATGTTCTCTCTGTATATTGGTTTGAGTATGACACTGCTTCTTATAAGATTTCTATCAATTTCTTCAACAAAATATCTTAGTTCTCAGTGACTGCAAAGTCAGATCATTACGGAGTTGAATTGAGTGTAAGATGCAACACTGGCATGCAAATCTGGGACAAGACTTTGAAAGAGAACACAAAGTCTTGTATAAATAATTAAGAAAGGAATATGGATCAGTGTTTGCTTCGGTACATTTAGGGTGGGGTTTTTTCTCCTACGAATAAAGAGGTTAACAAGAATTGTTGTTCTTGATAAGACTTGTTTGCGTTATTGATTACTGAGTTATTTTATTTGCCTTATTTGAATGTCAAAGGTCAAAGCCCTGAGGAGAAGCTAGAAGTGGGACTGACTCCCCAGCCAAGGAGAAAGCTCTCAGGGAAAACCGGGATGTTTTACAGAATATCCTGCTCTGACCTCAAAAGATTTAATGCTTTTAAAACGCAGCAAAGTGTTTGAGAGAGATTTATTTATATTCTTGACAAATTCGGCAAGGAAATGCCACAGGGTTGATTGATCTCAAGTAAAGGCTTCCTCTAGTCTGGTTAAACTACTGTTTGCTTTTGGGCAATTAACTACACATGTCCTTCACTACAGAAGTAGAACACTAAATTTCTCAGTAACCATGTGATATCAGTAGGGCAGATGTCGATTTTAAAGATAATGGCCTAAAGAGATTTCAGGGTTTACAATCGAGCAATTAGCTCAAATTTCAACTTGTATGGATTTCTAGTTGCAGCAGCCTTGTCCCTGCTTTGTAAAGCTGATTTCATATTAGTCTTTACAGCACCATTTCATGAAGTTGAAGATTTGAGTACTTTTTTCCTTCAATTTTCTGCTTTTCCCAAAGGATTTAAAAGCTTGCTGCTCAAAGCAGCTCTATTGGTCATAACATGGCCTACACGGCTGTAGCTCCTAGAACTTCACAAACCGTGACAAGCAGATTTTATGCTAACATTTTTCTTCTTTCAATGAAATTAAAAAAAACCATAGTGACCCACCAAGCTGGCACAGTAAATGGGTTATTTCCAGTTGTAGCTCTCTGATGACATTGAATTCTAGTGTTCTGCTAGATGACATGAGGCAAGTGTACAAGGAGTTACACATGCTGAATTCTCCCTTCTCCCCCTTTTTTCTTTTGTTTGCTTGCTTTAACCCAGAATGGAACAGTGGATTTGTCCGGAACTTCTCTATAAATAACAGTATAGGATGTTTAAGATGTGCAGATTTAAATTTCTATCATATGATACCAAATAAGAAAGAAGAGGCCCCCAAAAGCCATCTGGGCCATTTCCTACCATCACAGAGAAACCAGTCATACCCAGCGCCCTTATACCAGCTTTCTGGTATGCTGATCAGGAAATCTCTTGCCAGTGGATATTCCATACACTTCTTTACTCATAAGTCATTGCTACAATAAAACAAATCAAAACAAAACATAGTTTTCTCAAAATTTTCCCTGCAATTACTGCAGAATGGTATTTGAGGTGCAAAAATGTTCCTTCACATGGCTGGTGCAAAATATATGAAGACCTTGAAATTATTTTGAAAAGAACCAGAGAGTGGAAAGCTCTTCTCTTTTCCACAGCTCAAGTGTCATAAATAAACAGCTTCCTGACACCTGTTTCTCGATTTGTCAAATCTCCCTTTCTGCATCAGCGTAAAAGAAAATGAGAATTATAAACTGAAAGAGACAAGAAAGCATCTATCTTTGCTTCCAAATGGTACACTGCAGGCATGTAGGTATTAATACCAGCATTATTTTACTGTATTAAGTGAGGTAACACAGATAAAAAACAGGCTGGTTTTGATCTTACTGGCAAATTTAGTTTATTCTAATCTCCAAATTATTGATTTCTTGGCCTATCAGAACTGAGAGAGGTCCTCATAATGATCTCTGAAGTGTGTAGATCTAGTGCAAAATAATTGTTAAAAAAAAGCTGTCAGTACTTTAGAGTCCCAAGGTAGGCCTATTCTAATAGATGATATCAAAGGTGGTATAGCATCTACTGCCTCCTGAAAGATCCAGGAAGTGACAAGCGACTTTAGCAGTTGCTCGGTTATTTAAAAAATCACATTAAATTCAAGGTGAGATCTGGGACCAACAATCATTTCCAGAGGAATTTCCCAGAAATTCACAGAGTGCAGACAGTTTAACTTCTACAGTCCAAGGTGATGTTCTCATGGCAGAGCTGTTTATTAAATATCTATAGCTGCAACCTAGAAAAAGGCTTCACTACAAAGGACAACTTTTTTCAGCTGTACTCCCATTGTTACTGGGAAATCTACTGGCAACACAATGCCAAAATGTGTTGAAAAATGCTGAATGAAGAGAAAGCCTTAGCATTTATTTTTTTAACAGAAGATGAACAAACAGAATCCTTCAAGACAAAGGAAAACCATGGAGTGGGTTTTCAGAGTTGGTAATACACACAAGTGAGGAATCTATTGAACTCTAAGATGTTCAGAACTGTCAAAAACCACAACAGAACATAAAGAGTATGGATTTGTACAGGCTAATTTGCACTTCAGGGTACTAAAAAACATTCTTTAGCAGGAAGAATACATGATAGAAGAAAGTGATAGTATGAAAATTTCTTGAGGCTGAAGACTTCAGGTTTCACTCTGTAAATTTTAACAAACCACAATGCTACCTGCTCTGCAAGAAATCCACAGCAGGACATAAGAAAACAGCCCCTGAACAGTTAGAAAAACCTCTGCATAGATCTTCTGCAACAGTAATATTTTGGACTAGTTTAGTCTGAAGATTTTGAAACATTTTTTGCTCCAAAACTCCTTCATTTATTGCCATACTCATTTCTTCATGAACACACATCATACAGATAGGAGTTGTAACAGCCAATTCTGCTTGAATCTTTTTATATCCATTAAATACCTGATGAAGGCCAAAATGTCCCTTCCATTAATTGAATACCATAACTATGGGAAAGAACACCATATTTAACACTCATGGTGCAAGGCCATTTTCTTCTAGGAACTTTCAGGCTGAAAAGAAACCTCAGGGTAACTATAGAATTAAACTGTCTCCAAATACTGAGGAAGAGAGAATAGAGCCCAATGAAAGCAATACACTACTTGATGCCAGCTGCTTCAGCTTCACTCACATCATCAAACCTTCATATATTTGTCATCCTTGTACTTCTGCAACAAGTCTTTTTTAATGGAAATGCAGCTTTAAAGCAAGCTTCAGAGAATATCAGGTAACAATCCCAGAGACTACCAACGCTACAAATTTCCCTGATTATGCTGCTTGCCTGCTTGAGCTTTTCCGACATGTGGCATACCATGCAACAAAATCTGTAATCCAGAACAAAACCAAACCCCTTACACCAAAATAAACCTACCAGAGTTTAAAAATATTTGTCTTCTTTAGGGACCAATAAAAATTGCATTTGGGGATATGGCTTAAGGGAGATTATAGCGGTGGGTTGATGGACTATGAAGGCCTTTTTCAACCTTCATGGTTCTGTGAACCCGTGATTCTGTTTAATGGTGGCAATAAGGAAGAACAAAACTGTAATCAGCAAATGTGAGGATTATTTTGGGTTTTATTTTGCATTCAGGAATTTGTCTAGTAATGGTAGTTGCTTTATTGCCCCACGTAAACAGATATGAACCATCATAATGCTCACAGAAATTACTCACGGTCGTATTCATTTAACTTCAATTATTAAATGGCAAGTTATGATGTAAACCATGAAAATATAGAATCTGTTTTATATCTAGCATTAATGAAAAGAAAGAAACATCAGAAGCGTATTTCTGTACTATACTGATTTAGCAATTAATTTATTTAATAGAAATTCCATGTAAAAATATTTAAGATATTTAGTCATATCAATAAAGTTGGAACATAACGCAAGTCAAACATCAGTCTGCCAGTGAGTGAACACCAGCGTAGGCATAACTTGGACAAATTCTGTATCATTTTTAAAATAAATAAACTTTAACTCATTTTTAATGCTTACTTTTTCAAAGAGATCCTCCTCTAATGTTTGTTATATAAAAATTCAGAAGTAGCAGTTAATACCATTTATCTACAATTTCTGAACAACTAAATCCATAGACAAGCTGCAACTAGCACAGCTTTATGCCTGAAATCATTTGACTGGGTTCACTTCAGCTGTCACTGAGGATATGGTCGGAATACAAATTCTCTTTGACACAAACTACTTGTATGAGCCTTTCCTATAAGACATTCCTTCATTTCCTTTATGGAAATTTAGAATTCAGGATGTGTAGTAGTAAAACACTTATGAATAAATAGGAGATTTCCAAAGAAATACTGACTCCCAAAAATACTGGCAAAGAAATTATACACTCACTTGATGTCAGTGGGTTCTTGTGTATATTTCTTTGGACATCAGAGACCTTTCGAATCCACTAAAGGATCTATAAAGGCACCTTATAAATGCACATTGTAAAACACAAAAGCATGTGCAGTTATAAAAGTCACAAAGGATGGCTGTACTATATAAAGACTGTGTCTGAGATAAATGAAGATAGATTCTAAGTCAAACAAAACCATTAAAATACAAACAATGTTCCATTAAATTTTCTATTTATCACATAATATGAAAAAAAAAGAGAAATCCCAACATTTTAATTACAAGAACTTTTTTGTAATTATAAGAAACTAGAAAAAACAAGTTTCAGGCATTCTGATTATCCTCACAAAATATGTAAAATTTTTCTTGCTTCATCAACTCTGGCTTAACACAGCAAAAGAGGAAAAAAAATTGAAATTCTAGTTTGATAATAATGTGAACTATATCACCTGTACTTTCCAGGCAAGAGGTATGTGAATATTTGTATTTCTTCCCTAAAATGCTTCAAGAATTTCAAGACAGTAACACAACATGTTATCACCGAGAGTATGGATGGGAGTTAATTTCTGCATAGTCCAATAATGAGGGCAAAAATGTTCTTAATCTTTCATATGCAATTATTGAAAGTCTGATATCATCACCTACCTTTTAAACACTACTACACCTTTAGGGTGAAGCTCAAAGGAACTCTGGAACTTCTCGTCCCTTCTACTGACCCCACCTGCAACCCCATTCTAGGGAAGGACAGAGGTGCAGCAAACAGCATGGGACTGGGTCAGTCTGCAGGATATCCAACTGCAGATATTTTAGGAGTATCAGCACCTGTCATAAACAAAAAAAAAATCTTCCATCTTAAACTGAGAACACTAACAGGTGGCAGATAATTGAGTGTGTAGGAGGACTGAATGTCAAAAACTCAGGGCTTGAACTTTCAAGTAGAAGTTTGCTATTTGCAGCCACAAGTACTGTCTGGTTGTAAATCTTTCTAACCTCTGGTATAAAAGTGGCATGTCCAAAGTATTCCAATTTTTAGAAACACAAGATGAAAACACAAATTAGAATGCGGATCACATACTGCACTTAAATTGGGAAGCTTGGGGCCTTGAGGGTGTGAAAAGAGGACAGAAAAAAAGGGACCTGGAGAGAAGGTGGGAAAGCTCTTGGCTGGAGGAAAGATGCTGGAAGTGAGAGAAGATCCAGGAAGTCAGGTAGCTGGATGGAGACAATTGTTATTGTCACCCAGGGTCCTTGGCTAACAATGCCCAAAATGAGTAAGTACAAGCAGCACAGGAACAGTAAAACTTTCTGCCCAGCCCTTCTGGAACAGCAGTAATCTCTGTGCAAGGGAAGTATGATTTACTGAACATATCCATGTTGGGGATCTCTTTGAGGAGACAGAGATGGATGGGGCAATGTGAGTGAGATAAACAAGTAGGGGAAAATCTGGTCTAGTCAGCTCCTAAACAAATCAACAAATCAACTAGAGGTTATTTATAGCATCTCACTTGTGCAAGCACTTAAAAAGTTAGGCATCATATATATTTTATAGATATGATATCAGTACCATATCTGCATATTGCTTTCAAGTAAAATCCAAGTGTCTTTTTTTAAATCAAGTAATTTGAACCATGCAAAGCATATGCTCTGATGTGAAATACAAATGGGTATAACCAGAATTTTTAAAAGATGGTGAAAAAAAACCCTAAGATTTGTCTGCCTTACAAACTAGAAATACTACTGAAGTATATATTGAATAATATTTTAGTCACATACTGCAGTAACCATTTTCTACTTACCAGTTTTTCTTCTATGTGCACATTTTAACATGAAACAAGGCAGCAACCAGAGAGCTTTGGGGAAAAATTCAGTTTTGAGCCTAACGAGGATTCTGCTCAAGTACAATGATTGTTAGTCTGCCCTACTGCTCCTGATTTGCAGATTTTCACAGCTGTAGGATCTTAGAAGCACATAGGAATCTGCAGTGTATTGCCAGAATATATTGAGAGCCTTCTGGGATCATGGTTTAAAAAGTTATTTTTATTTCCAGTGTTTCTAGCTACTTGGAGAGTAGGACTGTCCACTTTCTGCTACAACAATCAAGTCATTGCTTCCAAGCCTGTCAATTGTGGGAATTCAAAAATTCTCTGCCTAAATGACTCATGCTTCTGCACAATCTTCAGGGAGTTACATCTGCGTTTCAGATCTCCACTTTCTCTTGCTTCTGCATCCCTGTAGACACTCCAAAAACACTCCAAACGGAAGTAACAGAGAAACAGGTACTAATTTATTTCCTTTGCAGAATATTTTAACTGGAGAAGCCTGGGGACAAAAGGTGAACCAGCCAAGAGGCCTGGTAGATACCAGTCTGTTCATTTCACCTTTTATTCTGATCAGTTACCATGCCCTCACTCCACTCAAACATTAGCAAATTTAATAGGGAGGCATAACCACAGACCCACCAGGTGTTGTGAGAGGTGTTGCTCAGCCCCCTGTGCAAAAGACTATCTGCCCACTTGTAGATATTTGCATAACTAGGCCTTGTGTTCCTTCAAAATAATGAGTTCCTTGAAAAACATAAAAAATATTACATCAAAAACCATGGAGAGAAACAAGTATTGCTCAAATATACAACTTAAAGAACAAAGATAAAAGATTTAAATACAGATCCAAAGTTGCAACATGGACAACACCATACAAGCTTTCAGCCATAAGAACCTCATTTAAGTCCTAAAAGAGGCTTTCCCTTTCATTGCATATCACAATTTGTGAAATCCAGGTTACATTGAATTTGTAATGTAATTTGAGTGGCCCTTTCATTGCAATTAAAGGAACTTTCTCACAGCTTTTTAGATTAATTATCTTTTCAAGGTTAGATATTCCAGAAAGGCAACTGTTTTGTCCCTAAGGCTTCCCTGATGGTGTCTCTGCATGAGAGGTGTATGGCAGCTAAGGGAGAGTTTTGATGCATCCAGAAGAAATCACGCTGCACTGCGACTCCATGCTCTTGACAGATGACTGCTACATAATTTAGAGAGCCAACAGTGATGCATCACGTGGTTAGAATAAACTGGAAATTCATTCTGCCATCCATAAAACTGATATAAATGTAAATTCCCTTTTGGGTGTTTTTTTGTTTGGTTGGTTTTTTCTGGAGAATCACCTGAATCCATCAGCAGTCTGCAGTACCATTTCAGCGTTACAAAATTTTAAGCTATTGTTATACACCACTTAGGTCACATCCACCTCGTGTTTCCTGCAGCACCCATATACAGCTAACTTGAACCTCTGTTTGCACCTGTCAAGTTACTCCATGAAAAATCACCGGAATCAGATGGAAATTCAGTTCAGCTCTACGGCCTGCAGTATGTCACACGCAAAACATTAGTGGAGTGTCAGGAACATACAGGCATCTTTGACTCCCACATACAGTAATCAGTCTCTCTCAAACACAAATTGTTTTCTACAAACTACAAGAAAATTTACAACAGAAGGAAAAAACAAAAAGGACAAATATCCTTAAAGTATCTCATAAGCTTTGTAGAGTTACCAGATAAGCAAGAAAGGCAGACCCATTGCTGAGTATCAATTATAAATATTTGTTTAGTCTTCATTTCCCTGATTACTATGTAACCCAGAAAACAACATCAGAGATTTATGGCATTTTCATTTCTATTACCTAAGCTTCTTCTGCTGACACTTTTAATCAGTACAATTAGCAATCTATCATGCACACAAAATGAATACTTCTTTACCTATCTGGGGGGCAAGAATTAGCCTTGTAAAAGTGATGCAATTACCTTTTTTTTTTAAACTGAGTGCCACCACCAACATATGTGTTTGCTTACAAAGACTCACACCAAAAATTCTTCTAGGACCTAAAATACACACCAGAAAGGAGTTTACCAAAACTACATGTTTATTCTTTATCACTAGCTGACCAGGAAGATAAGCTTCTCTGACACTGGAAAATTTGGTCCATTAAGGGGAGGAAAGAGATAATATATACATGAGTAGTGGTGTAAGGACCATCAGCAGGATGTCTCACTGAGTACTAATGATCTTTCCAAATGAATATTAATATGTTTAATCCACCACATGTCATCTTGTATTACATGTCCCACATTTTAAAAATATTATTTTATTAATATTAGCATAAAAAATTTATGTGTTCACATTATCCATCTGTGACTAAAGCCAAAATCTTATCTACCACACAATGTAATGTACAGCCATGTGCTCAGGCACCAGGATTTTCTCCTATTCAGCAAGTCCACGGACCAGTGATTTTGGGCACTCAGCCAGCTATGCACAGCATTCACACATGACTTGTGTGCCCACAGCAATCTAAAGACTGCTGGTGCTTTGTGGGGACATACCAAAACAGGGAGGGTAAACAACACAGAAGAATATGCACGAGGGACTTTGAAAATTCCCTACTATGGCAATGCTACTGGCAGTAAGATTTTCTCCAAATGTGGGTGGTTTTCACCAAAGGAAGAATTTGGGGAAAGTCATTCAAACTCGTTGTCATGCCAAATGACAAATTTCTCCCGCTGAATGAAATAAATGAAGGAATTTCATGAAAAAAGATTAAACCTGAGAAAACCTGAACAAACGGACACACAATCAAATCAAAACATGAATGAAAAGGCATGAAAAAATGCTGAAATTTTCACTATCACTTGGTCAAGAAGGAAACTAAGACAGATAAAGAAAAAAGAGGAAGAGCTTTATCGTGATACAGCTGCATTAATATCTAGGAGTATTTTTTGTTACCATTCTTTACCTAAGCACCTTATAATAATTTGGAACCATACTGCCTGATTTAAGTGTTATAAATAATAGTGTATACCTGCATTTTTCATCAATTTAGTTCAAGTAAAATATTATTTCAGAGAACTGATAACAGCAACAAATTCATCACAAAAAGAGCATGGAGAGTTTATAGCTTTTAAGGCCTTGGGAGCCCGTAACTATTTCCCCAACGTTGTATCAAGCAGGTAACCACGTGGGACCTCACTGGAGCTGCACAGGCCAGATAAAAGCTGAGACAGCAGGGGTCAAGAAAAGCAAAGGTGACTTGAGTAAGGCTTGGGACACTCTGGAACTCCGTAAATATTGGAGATCTCCTTCACTTCAAGTGTTATGGGAACAGAATACAGGTAGTGAAGCAGTAAGGAGTCCACAAACCACTGCAGGGGGTTAAACCACACAGGGTCACCACAACTATTACAGAACATATGCTTAGTCTTCTGGAAGTCTCCATGTCCTATTCAGATTGAGAGACAGAATATTAAGAATTAATTACAAAACCATCTACAACAAGAAGACTAACTTTTTGCAAATTGCATTTCTACAGCACCATCCCCATTTCAGTTTCTACTGGTTTCCAGTGATTAAGAAATGAAAAGTGAATACTTGCATATAAAAAGAAATCATGACAATTTCTCACATTCATGACAAACAAACAAATAAACAAAATCCACCATATGAAGCTAAGGTAAGGTATCACACATGACCTATAAAAAGCTGATCCTGAACTCTGGCATGGCATCAAAATTGTATAGCCGCTTGCCCAAACAACATCTCAGGAAACAAGCTGTAAAAAATGAAATCTATTCTGTGCCACAATAAAACCAAGAAAGCAAATCTTTTGCCTCACATGTGAAAGTATTTTTTTCTTTCTTTTTTTTAAACTCTTATGAACTACCATTCCTGTGGGAGTTGGTGGAGAAAAGAGAGAAAGAGGAAAATCAAGGCTTACTTTTGTTAAAATTTCTAAAAGAAAAATATAATTCAAAAAATTAAGTGATGTAAACCTTAGGATTTGGGACTCAGTTCTTCTTAAAAAAAACCCCAAACAAACAAACAAAAAAAATCATTCTTTTTACCTACCTGTCCTAATACTGGTTCTATTTTCTCTTTATCTTGTTATACTGTTCCACAAGCTTTTAATAAATCCTCTAACCTTTTCACGAAAATGAATTAATTTTCCATTTATGCTTTCCTTACTGTCTTCCTTTCTGGTTTAACTAATGCTGACACATTACTTCATTGCTTTCCTTTTCTTTTGGGAGCTATGTTTTTTTCTCAGCCTTACATCTTTAACTGTATCATAAAGGCACATGGCTTTTTTCCTGTTCCTTTCTTTCTGTTCACTTGGAGATGTGATCAGTCATGCCTTAACCAGTGTGCTTTTTAAGACTGTTCGGCTGTGTTCCATTTTGGCAGAATTTTCTTACTCATTTTTCACATACTAACTAAATGTCTCAATGCATTTCAAATTTGCTTTCCCAAATTCTAAAAATCCTGTGTGGCTACATGCAGCCAGAGCTATATACGAGAAGGCCCCTAACCCTGATATTAAATGCCCTAATTTCATACAATTTCAGTTAACTCAGGTTATTTTTTGATACTTTTCAATAACCTTTCTGTCATTTACATTTTTTTGAAATCAAATTTTCCTATGGCATTTAAACCTCCCAAAGTACTGTACCTTATGCAAAGGAATGCTCAGCCATACTACAGCTACTCAAGCATACTGCATATGTTGAAAACATGATATAAACAAAACAATTCCTGCAAATGTATTTTGAGAAAAATAGCCATTAAGTAAGTATGCAAATAAAGGAGAGCATTATATATATGTAAAATGAACAAATGGGAATTTACTTTCTATTTCACAAATTTTTTTTTTGCACAGTTTTTGTGTTATTATTCAGATAGCACCATTATTATGCTTGGCACTTTACAGATGTCTCCAAAAATGAGGTCACTGCCTTGAAGAGCTTATAATTAACCCCCCTGTGAATTATATACTAAGTAATTGAGGATAGTATATCTATCTGCCTGTGAGCTATAGAGAAAACATTATTCAGGGTTACCTATTACATATTTGTATTACTTTGGGTTCCAATTTGTGTGTTATCTAGCATGAAAATAAAAACAAGCAAGAGGTGGAAGATTCAAGAAACAATTCTAGCCAGATAACTGTTTTCTCATTTGCTTTTTCATAGATGGAAGCAAAGTGAATGGGTTACCAAGACAACCGTTTCATAAAATCAGATTGTCAAAATCTGTTAGGAAACAAGTAGTCTATAATATGAGCTTTTGACTAAATGAAATCATCTGATATGATGGAACTTTACAATTACCTTATAATTTCAATCAAAACAAGTTGCACCCATTCAGTCTTGAATGCTGACCACTATCATAGTCTGCAATTGTCATTCTTCAAATAAATAGTCAAAGTCCAGGGAGCAGATCTACTAATCCTTTTCCCTTCCCTGTTCCTCAAAAAATTTTCTTTGTGCTGACCACCATAACTGAAAGAATACTTTTGCAAAGCCAGCAAAAAAAGGTTAACATTTTCCCAGCCAAAAAGCTGTACTGAAGAGATTGTTTAGTATTCACAACATCACTTCTATCCTTCTTTGCCCTGTCTAGGCAACTAGGGAGTTAGATCCTGTGTATATAAACCAAAGAGAAGGGTGTGAGAAGAATAAAGGCTTTACAATTTCCATTTATTTTAGTCACTCCATTTTTGCTTCTCTTTTTCAAGTTCTCTCATCTAAAAGCAGAATAAATTTTTCACTTGCCAATACTACAAACTTGCAGTCAGTATTAGTATCAAATTAATGATGTAGTGAGAACATCACAAGCAATCTCCCAGGGAGGGTATGCCATTTTTGTGACCCTAGTCCTGTGTATTATCCTCTCTACAACTGGAAGGAAAAATAATAATAATAATAATAGTAATAATAATAATAATAATGACAAAAAGCAAGTCTATTTCTCTTTGTTTATATATGGAATATATGCATTTTACATGCATGTAAAGAGCATTTTGTTTATTAAGACACAGAAATATATACACAGGTCTTTAAAATTATGTGCTGCTTATTTCACAATGCTTTTCCTATAAAAGATATTTAAGCTTAACTATAGCTTCTGAAACATTCTGATTTTTCTCTTGGTAGGTTTCTAGAATCGCTGGAAAACACTAAGAGCTCCAGATGGAAGAATTTTTTGAAAAGCTTGATTCAAGAGACTTCTGAATTTTGGCAGATAAACGCTGCATATGTTGTGTGGAGGTGATCTCCTGTGGGGGACAGGAAGATGATCTCTTAATGCACATTCACCAACTGTCATAAGGCTGAAAAGAATATGCATGTATTGTGCAAAGATACTTATCAAAATTTCAAACCCCTGTTTTTCAGTGCAAAAGCTAAAATAAATCTTAAAAGTGAACTGTCGTGTTCTTCAGGCGATGAATTAAACATATTGTTAAGTGTATACACCACTGGGAAAAAAGTGGTCCTTTTTAACCCATATTTATGTAACTCTCTTTAAAAAATGAGACTTCCAGCAGCAGGTTTTATTGAGGGAAAAAAAAACCCAACTCTGAACATGCCAGCATCACATACAACAATCCAGCTGATATTTTCAGACTAAACGAAGGTACAATTCTAAACTAAAATAACCAGACTAAAGTAAATAATTAACTAGGACAAAAAATTAACTGTTTAAACAGTGGCAGTACACTAACCTCTTCACTTAAAAGGTTTACTGATTTAGGTGCTTTAAAAAGGTTTTCAGACCTGTGGCTTAAATATGTGAAAAAACACAGAAAGAAAATAAATTCATCATTTCCCATGGGACTTTTCTACTTCAAAAAACCACAGAGCTTCCACTGGGACAAAAATAGGTTTAGAACTAATTCAGTTATGCCACTTGCTGTCGACCATATATGTAAAGTACCCTCTTTATCCAAGAGGTGAAATCTTTATACCAGACAGCAGTGGCACAGCCCATAGGAGTGTTTTGGAGAATATGAATAAACGTGGTTTTCCTTAGAAACCAATGAACTCTTTTAGAGGATGTGGGACAAGTAGGATCCTTATTGGAAAAGGAGATCACAGTGCTCACCACTAACTCTCACTACTGTTCTGTTAAGTCTTTCATTGCAGTCATCAAGTTCTTCCCTGTTCTGCAGAGCCATACGCGAGATGGGCAAATAGCTTCTGAAATGTGAAAATCATTAACATTTAACAGTGACAACCATACCTTACAAATGGCCTTGAAAAAATGGCTTATAGCCCATGGAGAAGAGACTAAACCCTCACACCTCCCTCAGGCCATTAAGAGAGGCCTGTACCATGTCATTCTTCCTTAGCCAGATGAATTCCATTCACAACACAGAACCAAAACATACAACAGTTTGAGAGATCTTATACAGCAACCAAGGGCCCATGAACCAATCTCCAGAGAGATACAGAAACTCATCAAGGCAAACAGCCTCAATATTTTCATTGCATATCACATTTTTTTGGAATGTAAAGCAGGCAGCAAAAGCTTTCATATCAATTGCTGTTCTTAAAGAATATATCCAAAATTTCTATGTCATAAATCAAATGAATTATTCTTGATAAAGAGACATGATTCATGCATATACTCTATCACTTACTAGAGTGAAAGGCACAGAAAATGGAAAAATACATACCTGTCAGAAAAACTACCCCTAAATTTCTTTGAAGCAAATGTAAGGAAAGAAGTCCCTTGGGGAAGATTCCTGGACTGTACATATGGAAAATTAATTATTCAAGTTTTACATGATGTCTTAGATTATTTTTCACAGATCACAAAGAGAAGATTATTGTTGTAAGAGTAAATGGAATTATTGACAAAATATTCCCCAAACTTAGAATAAGCATTTGTCCAGAAATGAATTTTATGCTGAGAAACAATAGATGGCACCTTGATGAAAGTAGTTGAAGTTTAGTAGCTATAGCACCTTTGGTCTTTTATTAAAACTCATTATAAAACAAGTCTGGTCAGCATCTCTTGATGAGGAAACATGAAACACGTCAGTTTTTGAAAAGAGAAAATGCCTGTAACTGGCAGTGATGCTAGAGTTATAAGGTTATGGGGAAGATCCCAGGGGAGAGATGAGCCATTTACTCCAGAAGAGATATAAAAGCTACACATTTAAAAACTTCCAAGCAGCCTTTAAAAATGTTAAACAGGCCCAGCTGTTGTCTTGGTTCCCAAGAAGGCCAGGACAGCTCAGGGAGATCCATCATGGTCCACAACTTGTGACTGCAAAAAAAAACACATCCCAAAAGACAAATCTTGGGAAAGACTTCTCTAATGGCTTCTATAAGGCAGTATATAACCATTCAATAAGGAGCTGTGCCATCCCAAATGTTTCACTAAAAATTTTAACGTTCTAGTCTTTCACTCCCTAGTATGGAAAAAGTGCCTACTATGAGGGACATTGTTTATACAGGATGAATAAAATAATCTGGAAAACACACTTGAACAACAAGTTGTCTTCTTGCATAGCCTCATTTTAATATCTGTAAGGAAAAAGAATTATCACCAAATAAATTACAAAGAATAAAAAATATTTACATAAAATCATTTGACAACCAGGTATATGACAACTTTATTAAACAGACCAGAATAGGCATTTTTCACTGAATCTTAACTATCATACCTACATTAATACTAAGGCATAGTATTTAACTGCATTAAGCTCATTTAGCTACATCTCAAATGATATTTTCTGAGTGGGAACAGAGCATTTCAAAAGATTCAAAGAAAATAACCATATTTGCCTTAAAAAAAAATGCCAAGATTATTTTTTAAAGGGCAAATGCCTTTTGTTAAATCATTTAATGATAAAATTTTGTTGCTATGCAGTTAATTTCTAAAGCATTTTAAGCCTTTAATATAATTTTAATAAGTAAGAATTATATCTCAATTACAGATTACTTCAAAATTATGAAAACAGAAACTGAAATAAATCCTTTCACCCCGAAGTCATTTGATTGGCACATTGACACATTTTTAAACTCAAAATTCTCGATTGTTTGCCCAAAAATCAAAGGAAGCAAAGATTCTATTTATTCAAGTTTATTTTTATGAATGTCCTTGATTAATTCAGGCAAGAGACCCTATTGCAGAGGCTACACAACCTATTGTTGGCACCACAAAATGTACACACATCTCAGAAACAAGGTGAGGAAACTTTCCCTCATTATGCAAGTTTTATAGAAAGTTAATGAAAAAATCTCTCTAGAGCCACCCTATCACTTTCTTCCTCTAATGTCTACTTCTGCTCTCCATAGCCAAAGTGCCTTTGCAAAACCAGTTCATAAGAACTTGTTTGTAATGAACTATAAAATTGTTGAGGAATGTGTAGAAAATTAGTGGCATTCATTTAAAAAAAAAAAAAAAGCATTCGTTTGATTCAATTGGAATATCCTGCCTACCTTATTTAGGATACTGTTAGATATAGGAGAAAAAGGCAGCAGTTCTTAAAACGGGCATATATAGATGGCTTGGTCCTACATTTATTTTTCCTTTGCATCGTCATCTATTTCTTTCGTTTACAAGGCCCTACTAAGGCCATGCATCTCTGCAAGAGCAGATCATTTACTTTTGCTAGAGTTTCTGGGGACTAGGAAGATAAAAGCATTGCAGTTAACACCCCTGCCACTACATATCTTCAACAGACACCAAAATAAACTTGGTAACAGCAAGTTTATTTAAATAAGTATAGTCTTGGAAAGACACTTCAACAGGTTTGGGTTTTTTCTGCAGTCACTCAGACTATATCCCAAGTATAATGTAGTGTCTTACCTTACAAGAAATAGTAATATTAGTGAAAAAATAGTAAAAATTATGTGACTTAGGGAAGTTTGGGAATTACAGGTTACTGAGAATTATTTATAATTTAATGCCAAAAATAAATTTTAAGAACAATAAATACACTTACTAAAATATTAAATTGCATAGCAATTCATGGAAGCTTCTCTTATACAATCAATTACATCAAACTGATATCCAATAACATTCATATCTAATTCAATATTTTGGAGAAAACTTTCAACAGAAAACTGAGTTAAGTAAAACTCTTTGTACCCAAAGGTACAAAAGGTTGGGTAAAAACTCTTTGTATCCAATTTATGATTTTTTTGATGATCCCAAATTTTTCAAATTGTACTTATGGAAGAATTGGACAATAAGATTCACAAGCATATGCACTACTACTTTTATGCATGATTATACTGGGATTTTATATTAACAACATCATTTTGAGATTTTAGCTTACTATATAGTGTTGAAACCTCCAGTAGAGGGAGGCTCTTTTACTGAGAAGAAAACAGAAATCAGTCTTCAAGCAACCTTCAAAATAACATATAAAACTACCACATATTAGATATAATCTAATCTGCTAAATTCTGGCAAAAGTTTCTTTTTCAATAATAATCACATTTTAGTTCAGAAAGAAACTGTTCCACATGAGTTGAAAACACAGCCTTCATTAGGCAATTCTCACAGCCTTAGGCTCCTGGTGTGTTATCTAGCAGTGATCTTCTCCTTTTTTTTTTTTTAACTTAGAAGATGGTGGTTTAGTGGCATAAGATGTTATAGAATGGTCTGGGTTGGAAGATCATCTTAAATATCATTGAGTTCCACCCCCCTCGCCATGGGCAAGGACACCTTTCACTAGACCAGGTTGTTCAGAGCCCCATCCAACCTGGCCTTGAACACTTCCAGGGATGGGGCACCCACAACTTCTCTGGACAGCCTCTTCCAGTGTCTCACCACTATCACAGTAAAGAATTTCTTACAAATATCTAATCTAAACCTACTCTCTTTCCCTTTGAATCCATTCCCTCTTGTCCTATCACTACACGCACTTGTAAAAAGTCCCTCTCTGGCTTTCTTGTAGGCTCCTGTCTGGAACTGGAAGGCCACACTTAGGTCACCTCAAAGTCTTCTCTTCTCCAGCCTGAACAACTTCAGTTCTCTCAGCCTTTCCTCACAGGAGAGGTGCTCCATCCCTCTAATCAGCTTGGTGGCCTCCTCTAGGCTCACTCCAACAAGTTGGTGTCCTTCCAGTGCTGGGATCCCAGAGCTGGAGGCAGCATTGCAGGTGGGGTCTCATCAGAACAGAGCAGAGGAGAAGAATCTCCTCCCTGCCCTGCTGCCCACACTGCTTTGAATGCAGTCCGGGACACGTTTGGCTTTCTGGGCTGCAAGTGCACATGGCCAGATCATGTCCAGCCTCTCATCCATCAGCATCCCCAAATCCTTCTTGCTCTCAATCTGTTCATCCCCAGTCTGTGTTTGATATGGGGGTTTGCCCCAACCCAGGTGCAGCACATTCAGTGTGGTCCATATGCATAGATTCTAGAAGGATCTGTTCCATGTTCTTCCCAGGCACAGAGGTGAGGCTGACAAGTCAGTAATTCCCAGAGTCCCTCTTTCTACCATTTTTAGAGATGAGTACAATGTTTCACTTTTTCCAGCCACCTGGGACTTCACCTGACTGCCATGACTTTTCAAATAACACGAAGAGTGGCTTGGCAATTGTATCAGCCAATTCTCTCAGGACTCTGGGATGCATCTCATCAGGTCCCATAGACAGATACCTTCAGGTTCCCCAGGTGGTTATGAACCTGATTTTTACTTACAGTGGGAAACTCTTCGCTCCCTCAGTCCTCAGAAAGACACAGACAGCAAAGCCTTCTGATACTCCAACAAGCACTAAATTCTGAAATATTGTGTATTTTAGGAACAATTTACATGCTTATTTAAAAAAAATAATATTTCTCATTCAAGAGGGGACATTTAAGTTTCAATAAAGCACTGAACAGCTTCCTTTGCAAAATTCAAGCCTAAAATAATTAAAAGGTAACCTTAAAAGCAGCAAAAAGTGCATTTAAGTATTTGTTTCAAAAGATTTAAAAAATTTTAAGGTTATACAACAGTCTTAGAATACAAATGTAAATCTGGACATCATTGTGTATAACTTGGTGCATTCTTGTGTATTTACCTAAAGTACGAATATACTCTTTTTATTCTCTAAAGGCTTTTTACTTTCCATGGTCAAATATTTAGTTGTCTTAAGTAATAATACACAAGAATTTTTTTTTTTTAATTAGGTACAACATACTGTGCAAGTTGACATATAAAAGAACTGAGAAAATTGTGTTACATCTTTTTCATGTAGCTCATACAAACTAGGTATTTATCATGACATTTGACATGCAAAACAGTGACTCGGCTGGTTAGGAATACAAAGGAGGTAAATCCAGATGGGGAAAAAACAGAATCATTTGGACTAATTAGCACAGTTCAGAAAACTTAACCAATTTGGATTGGTTCCAAAAAAAGACAGATGTGAAAAATATCTCTGCAATGCCTCAGTTTAGTTTGTTTATAGCTTACTCAGGTACAGATGAAGGAAACATTACAAGAATAACATTTAAAAAATAATAAAGAACTGTCTTTGAATAAATTATCTTCTCTGTTATATTACAGACAGACTTTCCTGCAAGGCTGAAGATTTAAGTTACCTTTTCTTCCTCATGCATTTCACTCTGGAAAGCTTTGAAGTGGACATCTTAGTAGTATGTCTAGAGGAGTACTATTAGATAGGGAGTACTACTATTCAGCTGCAATTTGGTGTTTTCACATTCAGATAAGAATTACACATACTTTAACATCTAGAGTCCTAGTATGGTGTAGGAATCAGCTGAGTTAGATACGGCAACGTAGAGCTCTCACTGGGAAAGGTAAATGTACACTTTTATCCTCCTCACAATATATTTAGATCTATGTTTTCCACATACAGACAATTAATGACAGGGGCAGAGACTTTACCATACACTTCATTCTAGTCACTCAGTTAGCACTGCCACACCATTCAACCAGGATACAACTGCTCTTTCCTAATATAATATTTACAGAATCATAGAACCATATAAAAGCTGATTCTAGCAAAAAACTGCCAGTGAGTACTGCATTTTTTAGAAGTAGCACCCAGAGTACCAAAAATGTAACTTAAAAATATTTTCTAGTGTGTCTAAAAGAGCTGTCCAAGCACACAGCAAAAAAATAGCCAAGATGGAGTTGTACAGCACCAGTAGTACTTGTACAGTAGTACTTGCAGAGACAAATAATCTTTCCAGGTCTCAGAAGAGTCACTATAAAGATTATTGACATGAAGAGAATGTGAAGATGTAGGTCTTAAAGTATAAGCCATAAATGAAAATTGGTTTTGTCTTGAATGTGCTGCTGCCCATATGAAGCTGAAATATATGCAAAATAGTAGCTTTATCACATGCTAATGCAGACGGAATACCAGACATTCTAATGCACAAGACCTGCCTAGTACTTGACTTTACAGTTCAAATGAAATAAAGAGGATTTAAGTGGATTATATCACAAGTACTTTGTGCATACAGAATGCCTCCAAAACCTTCCTAGCATGAAGCCACTTTTAGGTAAAAAATATTCCGTTTTACTTGTAAGCCCTGAAAAGTCAATCCAGATAAATATATTCAATAATTTATCATGCCAGGCATTTCAAATACCAACAAATTTAGCATGCATACACTGAGAAGCTTTGTGTTAGTTCTGAATTCTTTAGTAAGGGCAAAGTCACATACCTAAAAATGTGATATAAAACATTTGAAAGTGTTAAGTACATCACTGTATACTATAAATAACTACTATATATTCTTAACCACAACTAATATAACAGCAAAGCACCAGTGCTCGATCAATAGATTGAATACCCAGCTGTCTCCCAGTCAGAAGGTTAAATACATATCTAACAGCAGTGTGCATACATTCACTAATTGTCTGATAATTGTGATTTAAAAGGCATGCTGAGAGGCTCACCACCAAACGTTTCACAATGTTGTTTTACCTAGAATATTTCTAGGGGGAAGACAGTGAATAAACAGAGGTTAACTATGAAAGAAAAGGGTTAGGTACCTGCAAGAGTAACATTTTCATAAACATTATTTTGCAACTATGAATCTCCTCTGCCTCACATCCAGCATATGTGTATTCTTCTTCTTCGTCATCAAATTATTTCCTCCAACTTATTTGTAGCACAAATACTTATGTTTTTCTGTGATCATAACACTTGATACACCTGCTGAGCAGAGTGATGACTGGGTACATGCAGCAGAGCGTGGTACAGTCAAGGCTATCACAGTCTGACATATGACTCTGTGTCTGGTTAGAGAGCTTCCTGACACCTCAAGGCTCAGAAATAAGTATTCTTCTTCAGTACATGCAAATTGCTAAATGAAAATAAGATTGACATATTTTTCAAATCTTGCTTGCCTAGACTGTTTACTTTAGCTTTCACATTTAAAATTATGGCAGAATGTAACTCTCCAGGCAGGAGGAATGCATAACAGGGTGTACAAGAGTCTCACTACCTGAGTACACTGAAGACTTCAGAGGGTCTCCCTAACTCCCTAATCATGGGGAGACACTAACCACATCATGCCATTCCAGTAGATATGCATCCCTAGACAAAAAGGTACCTCCTTTTGTTGGCCAGTTTGACTCAGCACAACTTTGTTTCCAAGACAAACAAATTCAACCATCATATGAATAGAATTGAATATACAAATGAAACTTTAGAAATTCATAAAAAATCCAGGTGTTGAAGTATGGTATAGAAGACTCTAAAGGGTGAAGACTGTATGGAAAGAAAAAGCAACTTAAACAACTGTATTTGATTCTTCCTCTGTGTAAGCACAAATCATCGGTGTCTCCATCACATGAAGCAGTTTTATACTGGTACGGACAAGAAAGGTTGTAAGTTTAAAAAAAAGCAAACCAAACTTCTTAGGAAAAAATTCAAACATGGAAGTCAGTATGACATCTCTCTATCAATCACCATGCAACAATGTTCATTTAGGTGTCAATACATCTATCACAATTCTGTACTGCAAGTGCAGTTACATAAATTTAAATTTGATCATATACAATGAGAAGAACAGAAAACCAAATATGAAAAAATAAATCATTGCAGATAAAGAATAAATTAAGGGACAACCAGTTTGAGCAAAGTATTTTCGAGTAGGAAACCAGTTTTTACTAATTCTGGCTGTACAGACCTAATAAAAAGTTAATGGACTTGTCTTTAACTTTGTATAGCTTTTGGATAGCCAAAAATGAATGGGAACAATTTAGAAAAAATAAAAAGCAAAATACTTCATTAAGCCACAGATTTTTATCTAAAGTCTTCCAAAAAATCAGTTACCAATATTTCAATTAGCCTGCTTCAGAGTGATTTAAGTCTATGTCCACAGCTTTGTAATGTGGCAAAGATTAAGGTTTTTTGGCTGCTGGCTTTTTTAAGTCAATAAAGACAAACAAATCAAGGCCGCTCACGGCATGATTCTCATCAGACTTATAGACTGGGTTAAGGAACGGGTTTGAGCCTTCGATACTCTGATGGAGCAGAGATTAAATCAATTAGGAAAGTGCAAGGATGGACACAGCAGGAAATATGTTCTTCTACATTAGCTTCTCCTATCAGTTAACACAGGCAAGCAAGCACACTGCACTGAGTACAAAAGCAGTGCTGTGCTGCAATAACCAAGGGCAAGAAAATAAAACTTAAATTCACTTCAAATTAACAAAAGAAACCCTCACCAAAACTCCCTAAGTCTTCCCCACTAAGTTCTCAGGAAACATCCTTTTCTCAGTTCTGCTCAATACAAAAACAGGAGAGTAAGAAAAACACCACTGCAATACTAAAGCTACAATACCAAAGCTCCAGTACAAATCTATCAGTAAATAAGTTAAAACTGAAAACTGCTTAGCAGTTTCTGAAAAGCAGTGATATATTACCATAACTTCTTTGATTATCAGTAGTTTTTTGTTTGTTTAAAAGGATGACTTTTCAGCAGACTTCACTGAACCCTTGTCTATATACATAGAGGAACTCCTAATACCAGCATCATACACACAAAAGAAAAACAAGAAGATACACACATATATGTAATATGTTCATACCACTCTTTTTTAAAGGGTAAAACATTTAAAGTCTTCTTTGTTACCACAAATTTCTATCTTTTGTTTTTCTATCTCAAAACTATACTATAAACACTACAGAGATGATTTAATAATGCAAACCCAAACCAGTTTGAAAATGTGTGAAGATTACAAAGATGTAAATAAGAAATGAGAGAGGACAACCAGTCTTTATTTCCCAACTATCAGATAAAGTCTACAGCAGGCAACAGGTTCTTGTAGCATGCTCACATCAGCAAATTCAGATAATGCAAGAACAAAGTCAGAAGCATAGCCCAATGAAGAATTTCATAAAAGAGCAATGCAATTACTAATAACAACAAAAGTTAAATAGCATATCCAAAAATACAGGTGAGTCTCAAATATTTTTTACTATGCAGCTTCATATGAGACACTGTCTTTGTACAGCTGGCTTGGAAATTCACAATTTCTGACCATGCAGCCCAGCAGCCGAAAAAGGGACACAGTCCCCTTCGATGACTAGTTTGATTTAATGTTGTTCCTGCTGGGTTAGGCTAAGATCATAGGATCCTAGACTGGCTTGAGTTGGAAGGGATCATCTAAATATCATCTAGTTCGAAGCCCTCTGCCATGGGTAGGGACATCTTTCACTACATCAGGTTGCTCAGAGTCCCATCCAGACTGGCCTTTAACACTTCCAGAGATGAGGCATCCTCAGCCTCTCTCGGCAATGTGTTCCAGTGCCTCACCACCCTAAAAGTAAAGAATTTTTTCCTAATATTTAATCCAAACCTACTCTTTCTCAGTTTAAAGACATTCCTCCTAGTTCTAACACTACACACCCTTGTAAAAAGTTCATCTCCAGCTTTCTTGAAGGCTCCCTTCATGTACTGGAAGGCTGCTATAAGATCTCCTCAAAACCTTCTCTTCTTCAGGTTCAACCACCCCAGACCTGCCTCATATGAAAGTAGCTCCAGCCCTCTGATCAACTTTGTGGCTTTCCTCTGGATGTGTTCCAACAGGTCCAAATTTTTCTTGTGTTGGGGGTCCCAGATCTGTACAGTTTTTCAGATGGGATTTCATGGCAGCAGAGTAGAGGATCAGACTCACCTCCCTTGACTTGCTGGCCAAACTTCTTTTGATGCACCCCAGGATGTAGTTTGCTTTCTTGGCTGCAAGTGCACATTGCCAAGACATTTGAAATTCTCACCCATGAGATATTTACCTTCAACACATTAAATAAGTCATTCTACTCTTGGAAAAACTTCTGTGCCATTTTAATCATGTATTTTTTTTACTAGAAAACTAAGCATCTTTAGTTTAATTAACTTAGAGTGCTTAATATTTTTTTTGGACACAGAGTAAAACGAAGGTATATTTTAAATATTAATAGGTTAAATAATACTTTACTTGATCAGTGCACCTGAAGTACTCTAGTCAGGCAGAAGATTAATTCTGACCACGTGGGACAGGGCACCCCTAGACATACCTACTGACTGGAGAGTAGCATTGTGAAAGGGATCTGGGGATCCTGGCTGACAGAAATTTGGATGTGAGTCAGAAGTGCCCTGACAGCCAGGAGGGC